>PVKN010015588.1:0-18407 GCA_004027915.1 Capromys pilorides | reverse complement strand
AAAGAAAGAAATTAAAAAATAAAAATTAAAAAGAAAGAAATCAACCAATAACAAATGCTGGAAGGGCTGTGGAGAAAAAGGAACTCTTCTCCACTACTGGCTGGAGTGTAGACTGGTACAATTGTGGTGTGGAAATCAGTGCGGCGATTCGTCAGAAAATTAGGACTAGAGGTCTCATTTTACCCAGTTATTCCCCTTCTAGAACAACTGGGATAGGAGAAAGGAGAAAAGAAGGCAGGGAAAACATAAGCTATCTTGTGTTATATAAACGTACAATAGCTAACATAATTATACTACTAATTTCTTTTAGTCCATTGAAAAGGTCAGTTTGCGCTTATATTTGTTGATTAATTTTGCTCACCTACGTCTTGTAATCTAAGAAACTACTTCAAAGACAACAATATACAATACATTAACCATTGTTAATTTATTACCCTGCTTTGAAATTACCAGGTTTATATCTTTTTGGTCTTTTCGCTGTCTTTTTTAAAATGTATTTAATTCAGGGTCCTCAGGGTCTCACTGCACAGATCAGACTTGTAGTGATCCTCCTGTTTTTAGCCTCTCAAGTGCTGAGATTACAGGTGCCTGCTACCATGCCCAGTCTCATTTGCTGTCTCAACACACCCGGTGGGTAGGGCTAGCACGGCATGGAGATTGAACCCTGGTCCCCTGCACTTGCCTAAGCAGGCACTTCGGTCCACTGAGCTATCTGGCCAGCCCTGATCTTTTTTTCTCTTTAAAATAAAATTAAAACACACACACATACACACACAAAAGCCGCAGTTTCAGTGTTGATGTCTTCCTGAGAGAAAACCCTATCAGCAAATCACAGAATTATAATGCATAAGTTAGCCAGTTGTGTTTAAAAACCAGGTAAGAAATTCTTGAAGAAAAATTATGAGACTGCTTTTTATAATACCAGGAAAATCTCAGTAAGGCAGGCAGGCAAATAAAATCTGCATACATTGGGCATAGTGATGCACATCTGTCATTCCAGCATTCAGGAGACTGAAGCAGGATGGTTGCCATGAGTTTGAGGCCTGCCTGCACTACACAGTCAGTTCAAAGGCCAGCATTAAATACAAAGCAAGATGCAAGTTATGAATTGAAACCTTTACAATGGTGAATCAAAATAAATCTTTTCTCCTTTAACTTCAGGTGTCAGGTATTATGTCTCAGTAACAAGAAAAGTAACGGAAACACTAGAGATAGCAGATGAATTCCTTATTCAGTATATTTTGGGTGGGTAGTCTTGGGGAGTGAGTCTAGCCTTTCTCATGCTAGGCAAGTGCTCTACCACCCAATCCTATTTATTTTTTATTTTGACACAAGTATCACTAAACCCAGATAATCTTAACTTTTCAGTCCTCCTGCCTCAGCCTCCTGAGTACTTGGAGTACAGGTGTACACCACTGTGTCCTGCTCTTTATTCATCTTGATGACACAGCTGACAACACTGTTATATGCAGTAGGTGTTCCCCTGAGGCTGAATGCTGTCACTACTAACTGCAAGGTAAAGCAGAACTTTCAGGAATTGGCAACCTTTTCTGTACCTGGTGTATCTGGAAGACTGAGACAAGAGCTGCATGCAGGTAATCATGCTGAGGCTGCTTGGTATAAAAAATCTGGATTGGATGTTGCCGACCCTCTAAGTAGAGGACAGGTGCTCCATTGAAGTACTGAGAAAACAGGTCCACATCCATCGTAGCTGACATCACAACCACCTACATAAGGGAATGAGGAGGATGGGTAACAAGCATGGTACAGCCATTCTGTGTCTCTCTAAAACCCTAAAAGCAGATGGTTGAAGGCTGTTCTACTCTCCTTATTGTTTAACTTTCTCCCACAGTTCTAAAGTAGAATGAGCAGAAAAATGCCCAAGAAACACAAGCCCATTTCCTTATACATGCAGCACATACTTTGAGAGGTACTTTCCCCAGCTCCTTTCGCCTCTTCTGCGCTGCTTTCACCACTCCGAAGAGCACATCTGTATGGATAGTCCTTTCATGGGCTTCATCCAAAATGATACAGCTGTACTTCCGAAGCAGGGAGTCTGAAATGGCTTCACGCAGAAGCATGCCATCTGTTAGGAACTTGATCCTGGTGTCTTCGGAGGTGACATCCTCAAAGCGCACTGTATAGCCAACCTGTGTGACAAAAGGACTCATTTATGCACCAAACATTTGTTGAGTAGCACTGCTTACTCAGCACTGTGCTACACTTGCATTACCCTAGTGAGCAGACTGACGCCAATGTGCCCTGCTTCCTCAGTGAGCATGGCGTATATAGTCTGTCTGTTGAGGAGACAGACACTGACACAATCTTTAAATGCTATAATGTTAAATATTACATAGAATTTAAATGCATAAATGTACCAACTTCCCATAATTTTACTGCATAATTTTGTTTTCTAATAAAAATAAAAGCTGGGTGTGGTGGTATATGCCTGCAATCCTAGCACTTGGAAGGCCAACATAGGAGTACTACTGCGAGTTCAAGGCTAGCCTGGGCTACATAGTAAGTTAAAGGTTAGCCTGAATTGCACAGTGAGACCTTTTCTCAAAAAACCAATAAAAATTTTTTTGAATTAATATCCTCTCTTAAGCTACTTAACAGTTTTACAGAAAGCTATACAGATACAGATCCAAGATGATTTTTTAAAAACATTTTTTTAAATAAAATATTTGGTACAGGGTCTCACTACACAGCTTGGACTCATAGTGATCCTCCTGTCTCAGCCTCCCCAGTGCTGGGACTACAGGTATGGCATGTACCACCATGACTGGTTCCAGGGCTGAAGGTGTGCCTGGACTTCCAGAGCCAGCCCAGCATGCATACTGGGGACTGAACTCAGGCCCTTGCCCTTGCCGGGCAAGTGCTGAACTATCTCTCCAGCCCCAGAATGGATGTTTTTAATGTTAGTAACACACACACACACACACATACACACACACCTTCTATATCATATGTGACTCATCTAAATACCTACATATGTGCTAATTTATTATTATAATTTTTTTAGAAATGCTGAGCATAGAGGCATGTGCCTGTTATTTCAGCATTTAAGAGGCTGAAGCAATGGGGTCATCATGCATTCAAGGCCAGCCTGGGCTACATAATGGGCTTAAGGCCAACAGTGACACCTTGTGTCAAAAGAATTTCTTTTTCCAGAAAAATTTATAGATGAGAGATTTAACTGATTACTGAAACCTTAAAGATGCTTGAGGAAAACAACTGATATTATCCAACTTGCCAACAGCTTTCGGAGTGGGACTAAGGGATTATTAGAACCCAATTTCTCCAGAACTAGGAAAGAACTCTGAGATTAGTCTAAACAGTTGTGACAAGAAAGATAATTGTAGGAATATGGTTTAATAAAGGAGTACTGATGATAAAGAAGGAAATGAAGTACCAGTTTCCCAAGTTCAGTTCTCTTCTCATCAGAGACTCTAGTAGCAAGAGAAATGGCAGCCACTCGACGGGGCTGGGTCACACCAATGATGCCCTGGCGACCAACACCCCCTTCATAGAGGTATTGAGGGATCTGAGTTGTCTTCCCAGAGCCAGTTTCCCCTAGGAAATCAAAAGAAATTTCACTGAAATGCAAATTCACAGTGTTCACCTAACAAACAAACAAACAAACAAACAAACAAACAAATAGCTCAAAGTTAAAAGAAAACAATTCCAAAAAAAAAAAAAAACAGAGTTGTTAAGGTAGCAGGAGAATGGACGCTTATATGTATATGCCAGGGAGTGTTCATTGATACTGCTTCATGGGAGAAAAAATTATATTTGAATAATCTTTAAAATGTTTTATACTATCTGATCTTCAATTGTACTTGCAGGAACAGATTTTATTTTATATTTTGGGAGAGAGGTCTTGCTATGTTGCTTAAACTGGTCTCAAATTCACTATTAGCTGGGCATGGTGGCACATGCCTATAATCCCTCCACTATGACGCATGAGTTTGAGGCCAGCCTGGACAACATAGTGAGTGCAAGGCTAGCCTGAATTACACAGTGAGACTCAGTCTCAAAAAGTAAAATGAAGAAGAGAGAAAAAAATCCTCACTATGTATCCCAGGCTGGTCTCAAACACATGATTCTTGTTGCTGTTTTTGTAGGACGAGGGAGGGATCAAATCTGGGACCTTGTGCTTGCCAGACAGGCACTTATGTTCTGTGGCTTCAAACTCAGGATCGTCTTCGCTCAACCTCTCAAATGCCGGAATTATAGGTATGCTCCATGATATTTATAATTTAAAATGCTTTTTCTCAGCCAGATGTTGTGGCACATATCTGTAATCCTAGCTACTCATGTGACTGAGGCAGGAGGATCATAGGTTTTAGGTCAGCGGGGGCAGTGCAGAAAGACCCTGTCTCTAAAAAACAAAAAAAAGTATATAGGTTGTATATACTGATAAGTACTCCTACTCATACACTGCAGCCATAACAAACTTACTATTATTCCCTATTTTCCTTTCTTTCACACCCTCTGCCTTTGCCCACTGTATTACAGATATAATACCTGTCTCATGCTTCTGCCCAGCAAACTCCAAGATGAGTGGGTCAAATCTTTCTCCTGGGGCTGCAGAGGGTGCTTTCTCTGGACTCCTTTTTGCTTCACTGGTCTCTCTCCTGGTACTGACCATCCTATGCTGTACAGAAGGGTTTAAATGTTTCTGTTTTCTTCCAGAAACTTCTAGAGAGCAAAGCAGGTCTCTTCCTCTTTGTGGAGTTAAACTCCCTGCAGAGAGTGACCATCCCATAAATGTCATTTCCTACCCATTATGAGTCACTTTTAACAGTGGTTAGCTGGAACAAAAAACAAGAAATCCATGTGTTTTCTTCCTCCCTTGCTACTATTAAGTCTTCTCCTAGTCGTCAACTCCTCTAACTGCTCATCCTGTCTGAGACAGTCAATAATTATAGACTAAGAATTGGCTTGTTCTGCAGTCTACGAGCACACAAAGTCAGACCAGTGTCTCTCCTTGAATCTTTCCTATTCCTGTACTAAAACAACTGTGCCTTATTAAAGCAAAACAACCCAGCTGTGCAGTAATAGGGCCAAAATACATCCAGGAACCAACTCAACCATCAGTCTTATTCCTGGTTTTGAAGCCTGTCTTCCATTTCTATATTCCCCAATACCTACTTGAGGCCCTATTCTCAGCAGAACTTGTCTAATTGAAAAAATTATCCAACGTGATCTTCCTTGGCCTCCTCCTCTAGTATTTGTGAAATCACCTCATTCTTTCCCCAGACCCCTGGTCTCTGCAATGGCCTTCCCACTCCAGGCCAGCACTCCATATAGCTCTTGCTCCCAAGCGCCTCCTTTCACATGCCTCCAAGTTTTTGTACCATTAGATCCACTCCATTTGCAGCCTCCTCTACTGAGTTCTTTCCCTTAACCTATGAATACTTGCAAGTTCCTCTCGATCTCTCTTTTTCTCAAAATAGGTCTCCATCTGCATTTCTTCTCTCACCTCTTTACTCCTCAATGTAAGTCAGCTCTTACAGTCATGGTCTCTTGAAATAGCTCTCAAATATATCTACAGTCAGTGGCTGGCATCCAAATCCAGTGAGCAATTGGGGGTAGTGCACAGATAGGACCTCACTTTGCATTCGTTCACTCTCTCACCACTCATCTTCTGACTCCCCACTCCTGAGTCTTCTCCTCCTCTTGGACAGCTCAGACTTTCTGTCCTTCAGGAATTCCTGTTTCTTAAGCTTTAGGGATCCAGCCCTCTGAAATCAGTCCCTGCTCCACACCTCTTTTTATGCTACCAGAAATTTTCTGTTCCACCAGTTTCTACTTTTCAGCCCGTCAGGCTGGCTCTTCCCTCTACGGAAAACACTGTCCGTCTGAAACCACCTCTTCAGCTGCCTTTTCACGACTGGCTTAGATCTAGTAACCGAAGCTTCCGAAACCCTTGGCACATTCCTCTACCCTTTCACTGAAGGTGAATCCATGCCTACAAGTTTGTCACTCTCTCTGGGCTGTCAGCAACTCCAAATCAGCACTGTCCGACTCTTCTGAGAATCCCTCTCCAGGCCTATCACAGAAAAGGCGTTCAAGATGGTTGGAGAAACGAATGTAAAGGGGTAGCATCTACGAAAAACTGTTCTCGTAAAAGCGAGATGGGAGAGGGAGGAAAGGCCCCTTGGCATAGCCACTCACCGATGAGGACTGCACTGTCCAGGTTTCGAAGCTGGGCCAACAGCTGCCCCCGCGCCTGGAAGATGGGCAGACTCCGGCGCTGCAGATCCAAGGCCTCACGGTAGGGACTAGCTGAAGGCTGGGCCAGAGGCGGCTGCTGCTTCCGACCTCCTCCTCCTCCGCTGCCTCCTCGACCGCCGCCGCCCGCAGTCAGCAGCATTACTACTCGCCTCGCCGGGGGGCAGGACTCTGCACGGCTCGGAGGTCCTGAGCCGAGTCGGAACCTCTTGGCCGGAGGAAAGCGCGCTTCCTCTGGCATGTCGGGAGAGCACCACGGTGGGAAAGTTCAGCACCAGCAGCCGCTGTCCCTCACAGGTGCTGAGGGAAAGCTTGCACAATCCTTTTCTCGCCACGCACTGGCGCTCTGGGCGACCACTGATGACCTCAAGGCTGCCCCTCCACCCGGCTCTTAAGAGAGAAACTGCAATTTCCAGCATGCATTGAGGGATTAAGGCTTTCACTTCCTAGGGGCGGGGAGAGCAGGCTTTGTGGTACAGCCGCAAAATTTTCCCGAGTAGCAACAGCAAAGATCCGTGAAGTGAAGTTCCGTGGAACCTTGGTCCGGGATGAAGCCGTTCTTTTTGTTTTGTTCTGGTAGTACTATTTCTGGCGGCAGTATTCCCCGCATTTGAAGGAAATTATTAAATTCAGTAAAGTTAATGAAGAAGTTATTATTTAATCTTCTAAACAAGTTAAGTGGCATAAGCTATTATCCCCAATTTACAAATTAAGAAACAGTTTTCTGTGATTCAGGTCGTTCAGCTATTACAAAATCTTAATTTTGAAAAGGATACTGGTGATTATCTTGTTTTATAGAAGAGGAAAGTGAAGTCTATGGTTCTATTTGATTTTATTACAATTACGTGTTTTCCTCAGAAATCAACTGTTCCAGTGGCTGTGATATGTTCCAGTAATACAAGTGGAGAAAGAGGGATTTCAGTGGAACTGAGTCTTTAACCCTTTTCCCTAATCATGGAGCATATTTTTTCCCCCTCCTGAACCTGAAGTTTGCACCTAGAGCCTCTCACTGAGCTACATTCCAGCCGTTTCCTGTATGTATGTATGTATGTATGTATGTATGTATGTATGTATGTATGTATGTTTTCCTTAAGACAGAATCTCACTAAATCGCCCAGGCAGGATTCCAACATTCTATCCTGCCTCAGATTCCCAAATAGCTGGGATTACAGGTTGTGCACCACCACTCCTGACTAAAACCTTCATTAGCCACAGAGCTCTCTGATGGCTACAAAATAGTCCATTTTGGCTGCTGTCACGATCCTGCTGTGTACTGTCTTCGCTCCATTTTGGAATCTGAAGATTATCCTCCAAAACTCTTTATGTATATGAAGAGAAAGAAGCTAGAACAAGATGTTACCTCCGGTGTGATGGTTGTAATGATAAATATAGAAAAGGGCGTGTTTTCCAACAATAAGGATCAAACAACTGCATGGGTGAACTTTAAAAACTCACCTAGAAAGAAGACAAATGACTGAACTCAGATTAACAAATATATGGCTTTTAAAAAAAAAACTAGGGTCTTCATAATGAGCTACATCTTAGTCCTTCTTTGTTAAACTACCCAGATAGGCCTCAAATTTGTAATCTTTCCGCCTGGATGTTACTGAGCAATTTGATCTGAGGATATTTAAAGGCCTATAAACTGGGTGTGGTGGCACACACCTGTAAACCCAGCACTTGGGAGGCTGAGGCAGGAGGATTGTTGCGAGTTCAAGATCAGCCTGGGCTACAAAGTGAGCTCAAGGCCACTCTGAACAGCATAACCAGACCCTGTTTCAAAAAGACAGTGTAGAACAGGGGTCTAAGTGCGTGCCTGGCAAGTGCAAAGAGCATTGTTTGATTCCTGATATCACCGCGGGTGTGCCGTGTGGGCCACCAAAACTGGGTGTCTTGACGCACTCCTGTAATCCCAGCACTGGGTAGGCTGAGACAGGAGGATCACTAAGTCTGAGCTGTGTAGTGAGACCCTATACCAAATTAATAATAATAATAATAATAATAATAATAATAATAATAATAATAATAATAATTTAAATAAACAAAGACCTAGAACCTGCCTCTGAATCCAGGTTTCTCTGACTTTACCTTCTCTCTCTTCCAATGCAACGTTCTGCAAAGCTCATTTATCTACACAAACACCAGACCTGCTAAAGAACAATTACTTCTAGAGCCTTAAGCTTTCATCAACAAAACTCGTATCACAGGATGAAAGACGATGTCTGTTAGCACAGCTGTTCAGAATTGCTCACCCATCTGCTCTACTTTGGCCACACAGAGAATCATTAACAGACCATCATCTGTTCTGAGCCAGACTCTGGCCCAGGTTACTGTATGTTCTCAAGCCTGTGTTCTAAAAAGTCATTTACTTTTTTATTCAAATTCTTTGCTTTCTCCATTTCCTATAGAAAGAGGATATAGGGCATCTGCCCTATCTATAGAATCAACCACTAATCACCTTTAGGTGGTCATACATAGCATTTTTCATTTTTTTCTGGTATTGGGGGTTGAATCCAGGCTCTTTGCACTGAACTTCAACATACTTTGAATTTTTTTCTTTTTTTGTGACAGTCTTGCTAAGTTGTCCCAAAATTTTAGATCCTCTTGCCAGAGGCCTTGAGTGCTGTGATTACAGATGCTTACCACTATGGCTGGCTTTTCCTTTTTCTTTTCAATTTAAACAAAAACTGCAGTTTTTTGAGGTGCTGGGGATTGAACCCCGGGTCTTGCATATGCAAGGCAAGAACACTAAACCACATGCCCAGCTCTAAAATGTGAAGATTTTTGTGTCATGTTAATTTAAAAAATTGGCTCATTGAAAAAAAGTTGTCAGAACAGCACATCTATAAGTAACTCATCTATAATCTCTGGCCTCAAGATTTAGCTATTCTGTAGCCTCAAAATTAAGATGAAAAAGAAATTAAATCCTATGTAAGCATCACGTATAGTGCCAACATTTCACATTTGCCTGAATTCTGCTATCCTCTGAAATTCTTATGGCTCAGTGCCTTTCATATACAGATGCTAATAATTATTCAAAGAATATTCTAGTCTTCCCAAAAAGTGATCAGACAAGCTATTCTTGTCAGGGATAATCTGTGGACTTATGACAATGACCATACCAGCTGGTGATCCCTTTGACTTGTCTGAGTATCAAACCACTACACTACCCTTGGTTATATTCAGCCTTGCTTTATTCCATGTTCAGAGACAACCATAAGCCTAAGTAACTAAGCACAGCTTGCGTGCATACCCATTAACTGCTGTATAATTAAAAATAACAGATAAGTTTGCTGATCAATAAAGTATTTATTCAGCAGCCATGTGCCAAGCACTGTGCTAGGCACTGTGGTAGATATAAAATTTAAACATGATCCCTGCCCTTAAGGAGCTTACATTCTTATGAGGGAGACATGTAATATATTTGTACCAGTTAGGAACAGTATAAGACAGTATATAATTTGGTGGAAGAGTATGTTATACAAACTTGGAACTGTATAGGGATTCAAAGAGAATAAAATAGGACCAACAATCCAGATTGCTTGAGGTGTCAGAGCAAGGCGAGGCCTTGAAGAACTGAAAAGCCTTAAATTGAGATCCAATAGGTGGAAGTGGGAGTGATGTTCAGAGAAGACAGTATGAATTTGATACAGAGGCTAACTAAGAAGCCACTGTGGACTTCTCAGCAGAGAAATGACTTGACCACACAAGGTTCAATCGCTTTAATATAAATTTACTTTGAAAATAATGGCAGGATCTTGGGGTAACAACACAGATGGAACTCACTTGTAAAAGGCAAATATAGCCACAACATAGAACACTGGCAGGAGAGATGATAATTCTAGTAAGTCCATTATTCATCATGACCAGTAATGCCAGTATTTCCTAACTTGTAGAGGCTGAGACAAAGTGAGGATTCCATTCCCAAGATCCAGAAAAATGGGTGCTTTGCTTCAAGAGACTGGACATGAAATTTTAGGACATATAAGAATGACATAGAACAACTTTAGGAGAGAAACAAATACAAATCCATATATGTATCATATACACCAAATATATATAAAATATCTCCTAGGAGATGCACTTTATACGTCCATTTATTTTAAAATGAACATATGCTGTACTTCTGTAACAAAAAAACCTATGCCTAAGTCAGGGATGTGCTTTTCTGTATTACTGATAGAATCCAGGAGTCTCTCAAATTATACTGGTATATATGTAAGGTTAGTTGATACACTGTGTATTTCAAATCTCACTTTTCGGTTGATTTGCATTATGAAAAAGTGTTCTGGCAGATTGAAGTGCAGAATGTAACCTGGGAAAAAAGTAAGCATTTTTCTTTACGTCCAATATGCCTAAGAGATCCTGTTTAGCAACACAAGGCTAGTGATGGTGGTAGTGGCAGTGGTTAGATGAAAAGGTCAGTAATTCAAACTATAACCATCGGGACAGTGTAGGATTTTACATTGTATAAAATCAGGGAAACCAAATGCTGTGATTGACTTCCTTTAGACTCTCCAATCAAAATGCATTTCCTGTTATATGTCATTAATGTGTATAGACATTTCCTACATGGGTGAAAATGTATAGTTTTTCTTTGTCTTTTTGAGACAGAGTCTCGCTATGCAGTTCAGGCTGGCCTTGAGCTCACTTCTGTAGCCCAGGCTTGTCTCGAACTCACACCAATCCTTCTGCCTCAGTCTCCCAAGTGCTGGGATTACAGGTGTGCGCTACCATGCCTGGCTGAAAGTGTACAGATTTTAAGACTAAAGTTTTACCATAAAAATTCTATTAACTGGCTAACTCAAAATTAATGCACAAAGGACGATGACGACAACAACAACAAAACGTTAGAGAACACCATTCTATTCTAAAATATTTTTTAAAAAATGTAGTCAGATGTGCTGGTACATGCCTTGTAATCATAGCACTCCAGGAGGTTGAGGCAGTGCATTTTGGCCCCACAAGACCCTGTCTCAGAATAAAAATTAAAATTAAAAAAGTGCTGGACATGTAGCTTAGTGTTAAGGCCCTGGGTTTTAATCTCTAGTACTGCAAAGCAAAGTACAAAATATAACAAAAACACCAAAATGAGTAAGTCACTGAAAACGTTTTCTTGAACCAAGACAAAAATGGTCAAATTTAAGAATCCCATAAAATTACACAATCTAAAATAGGTATTTAAACATTAAAAAGATTCTCTAAACCATTCAGAGATAAGAGCAGTCTGTTGAACCAAATTTCATAAAATCACAACCATCATATCCAGTTACTTACTAGCAACATGTAAAATACATTCTAAATCCCATTACTTATGAATATTCCATTTAGAAAGACATTAAAGTACTTTTCATAATCTGAAACTTCCCAGAGTATTTATGTCTAATCTGAGTTAATATCAACTTTTCTGAGGAAAATCTCACTATGGAAGAGTACCCTTAATTCAAGACTAAATGACCAAGGACAATCCAGTTTGGGGAAAGGATCTTATGTCTATATGCTACTTATGAGAACTAAGAGCACCTCCTTTTTAGGGGTGTTCTTTTTAACTCTTCTGGATTCTGGTTAGGCATTAACCTGTTGAGATCAAAGGAGACAATATTTTGGACTAGTAATTACTAAATAATAGACATTAAGTGTCAAATTTTGTAGACACTAATTTCTGATAAGGAAGGTATGCCAGATATTGGCTCTTAGAAGGTTTTCAGCTTTTCATGAAGCAAATGGAAATTCTGAACCATCCGAAGACCAAGGAGGAATGTCTGCCTAATTGCTGCCTATTTATCTTCTGGTGCATTTTCAAAACTGTAGTGATTACCAGTCTTTTCTTCAATATTCCCTAATGGAGAAAAACAGGCACAACAAATAGATTGACTTTCTGCTTATAGTTGATTTTTCTACAGTGGAATTCCTCCTGTTAAAGGTCCTTTTTCTTTTTTCCTTGTAGTCTGACAACTTAAAATTTTTCAATTCCAAGATGTAAAACAAATTATTTGAAGAACAGAGATAAATATTCCTATTGAAGCTAACACTCTAAATTAGCAAGATGTACAAAGCCACAACACATCGGCCATATTTCCAATCTTGAAATGAAACCCAGTTAAAAGCTATGCAGACACAAAAAGAGCAGGCATGTAAACTGCTCTGAATTCAGACTGACACAAGAGAGCTACAGCACATAATTTAAAAGATCACACACAAAAGCTTTAATACAGTGAAAGAGATGGAATTCAGTTTTATTTTGTCTTCTCTGAAACTTCCATTACACCATGGCCTCATCTATCAAAGAGGAAGAAAGAGGCCTGCCTTATGCCATCAGAAGTATTCATGTACTTGTTTGGTGGCAGCATAATAACTGTCTCTCCAGTTTTTTGGCTCCAAGAGGTTACATTTTCAGTACCAGTGCAGTGAGGAACCACTGGCAAAATGCTGGAAATATTTTCTGGAATAGTCAATGTACCATTTTATAAAGTGCTTCTGGAGTTGAAATCTGTCAAGCTGTCAAAAGTGTGCATACTTTTGCAACAGAGGATAAAGGAATCCCAATGGGTAATTCACTGAGTCCTTTCTGGCTAGGTCTCATTATTGGCATGGATGCTTTAACCTCCAAGGCGCTGGCCTTCACCCCAGGCAAAGCCTCCGGGCCGTTCTTCAGGTAGTGGATTATAATTTGGATCCTCATCTGGTGTATCAAAAATAGTCTTCCTAAAAGACAGGCAACAAATATAATTTAGTCCCAGAATCACCATAGGCCAAGTAATGTAAGGTCAGTTTACTTCCACAAGGCTTCCACCAATGGACACACATTATATCTGCCTGTCTACTGAGGTTATCATCACTTAAAGGCACCTATAGTTATTTTACATTAATAGTGAGGAACCACTGGCAAAATGCTGGAAATATTTTTTGGAATAGTCAATGTACCATTTTATAAAGTGCTTCTGGAGTTGAAATCTGTCAAGCTGTCAAAACTCCTTTACTATTTTTTAAATGGAAACAATACATGTTAACTGAGAAAAAAAAATATAGATGAATAAAATATCCTCAAGCCTGAGGTACCTACTATTAATTTATTCTCCTAAAATTAAACAGCTGTAATTCTATAAAAGTTAGATCTTACTTTTTCTGTTTTATAACCTGACTTTCACTTAATATATCATGAAGGTCTTCTCTTCACCCAAGTGCCCATTAATAGATAAATGAGGCCAGGTGCAGTGGCAAACACCTTTAATTCCAATGCTCTCGGCAATTGAGGCAGGATTGAAAGTTTAAGCCCAGCCCAGGCAACTTACCAAAGATCCTGTCAAAAAGAAAGAAAAAAAGAAAGGCATGCAGGCCAATCAGGACTAGGTTCAAGTCTCAGAACCATACATACAAAGAGAAAAGGATATTCACTCTGATATACGATACAAGACAGTGGAGCAGAATCTTGATGGCATTATACTAAGTAAAGCAAGTCAGTTATAATACTCTATGTTTTACTTATCTATCTAGATAAATCAAATTAATAAAGACAGAAATAGAATGGTAGCTGCCAGATACTAGGAGGGTGGAAAACTAAGGGAGTCATTTAAAGAACAGAAGAGTTTCAGTTTTTGAAGAATTCTATGGGTGGTAGTTACAGGGACACAACAATGTGAGCACACTTAGTATCACTAACATGTTCATTTAAAAGTGGGTAAGACTGTAAATTTTATGTTAGGTGCCATAGTTAAATTTTTTTAAAAAATTAAAAATAGCCCAAGAAAAATTACTACGGAACATAGAGATGGTAAATGTTCAAAAGACATTTGTGTGTGTGTGTGTGTGTGTGTGTGTGTGTGTGTGTTTTACCAGAGAATGAACTTGGGATCTTGTGCTTACCAGACAGGCACTTTAAGCCTCTGAGCTATCTCCCTGGTTCCGAAAGACTTTTTAGGTACAACTGTATTTATTTGGGAGCTGGCCAAGATCCCCAACTGCCTGTATGAGGGGTACAGTGAAAGGATGAAATAAAAGAGACAAATTTAGTAATGAATTGAGGGCAGCTGGGAGGTCAGTGCCTCAGGATGGGCAGAGACAAGGACACTAGGAGCTAGCCACTATTTATCTGGTGTACACAATAATTTGAGGGATTGTTAGGCTTTGTGACCTTATGCTAATGAGGATATTTATGTGAATGAGGATGGTGAGAAATAGCAGGTTGAGGAGTTTGTTCTTTCCGCACGGTGAACCTAGGAACTATTTTTATCACCACTGGGTTCTCAAGGATGTCTTAAGCTGGTGCAATCTTGCCCCAGGACATCACAGTGTCCTAGGACTATAGAGGCCTCAACTGTGCCTGGAGAGGTACACTGAATTATGTTCACTAGCCTGCCTGCATGGCAAGGCACTAGGTCTCAGATACGCCCGAATCACAGTTTAATTATGAAATGATTTTCCCCAACAATTATACAGAATTGTCCTTGAAATACACTGATTTAGTATCTCAGTAAAAAATGAACCATTAAAGTAATATCCTCAATTAGCACTATTTCTAACTATACAATGATAAAAGATGATGAAAGTAAAAATATCTGAAAATGAACTTTAATTCTTACAAATTAACAAATACAAGCAAGCATACCACTGGGCTTGGGGTATAACCTGGTGGAAAAGCATTTGCTTAGCATTTGTAAGGCCTTAGGTTGGATTCCCAAACAGTGTAAAAAACTAGAACAAGGCCACCAATAGGGAAATGGGCAAAGAGCAGATAATCTGAAAAGGAAATCCTTATGGTCAATAAACACGAAAATGTATCTTGCATAATATCCAAAAGAAAGCTTTGGGGGAGGGGGCTTGAAGCAAGGTCGCACTATGTAGTGCACGCTGGCCTTAACGCACAACAATCTTCCTGCCTCAGCCTCCAAGTGCTGGGTTTACAGGCATGCACCACCACGCCTAGCAGGAAAACATTTTAAAAGCAGGGATCCAACATTAAGTGGGGAAGAACAAAAGAGGTGTCCATGAAAGGGAATGGAGTGCTAGTGGCCCTGAGCAGAAGAGATGAGAAAAGTAAAATAATAAGGAGTCAAGGGCCCCATGAGGTTATGCAAACATGGAGGCAACCTGAAAGGATGTCAATTAGAGTAAGTGAGATGGGAATAAGAAGAAATATAACAACATAGACAAATTTCTAAGACACTGTAGTTTAAAGATATCATAGTCAAAGATATGTAGTTCTGGCTAGCCTATCACACTGCATAAGATGACTTATTTATACAAAAATATATACGTACTGCATGAGCCTATTCATGAAGTTATAGAACACATAAAACTAATCTATGCGTGTGTCCATGCTCATACACATATGTATAATCTTGTTATTTCACCGTGAGGACCTGAGAACATTGACACTAATAACAATGAGCACATCTGGCATCCAAATCTTGGCTAAGTACTGTTCTCCACCAAAAAGCAACCAGCGTCTAAAGAAACAGATGATTCTAGGAATAGGTCAAGGAGAGCCTACAATATCCTACTGGGCCAGTAAATAATAAATTGTTTAAAATAATGACAATAAGGACATATTGAATAGTCAAATGAGACAACTTAGCAAAATAATAATAAAGGATTATATAATTTATAAATAAAATATGAAACCATGATTCTATGCTGATGTGAATGAACTAAAATTTGATAATGTGAGGGATATCTACACATACATATATATTTTTAGACAGGGGCTTGCTATGTAGCTCCAGCTGGTCTTGAAGTCACTATAACCTCAAATTTGCATGGATCCTCCTGCCTCATCCTAAGTGCTGAGATTATAGGTATGAACCACCATACCAAGCTAGTCTCTGTCTTAAAACACTTTGTCACTGGGTCAAAATATCAGATATCTATAACTTAAAGAAGGAGAGGTTTATTTTGGCTCAAGTTTCTTAGAAGATTCACTACATAGCAGGAAGGGCAAGGCAGAAGGTTGCTGCAGTGGCGAGCCACTGACATCATGGCAGTCAGGAAGCTGAGACAGAAGGGAGGAGGCAGGGATAGATGCACCCTGCCAGCTGACACCCAGGTAACCTGCCTCTTCTGACCAGACTCTAGCTCTGAACTCACTAGTGGATTGATTAGTTCACTGAAGTGTGCAGTGCTCCCCTGACCTAATCATCTTCTAAAAGCACAACTCTGAACACATGAGGCATTTGGGAGACATTCTAGATCTAAACTATAGCAATCTCAAAGAACTTTTCCAAGACAATACTCAGGTACAAAAGGAAAAAGATTAACTTTACAGTGAGAAGCTGGGCAGACACCTTAATCATGTAAAGCAATCATATTTAAGCTGAAATTCTGTGCCAAGAGGCTGTAAGCAGAAAACAGTCATTTCTCTTACACTCCTGCCAAAGATGCAAACCCTATATCTAAATGTGTGAGAAAACATCAAAAATTCTATAAAATGAGCTCATAATCTTTTAAAAAAAATTCAGAGCTTCAGCGGCTGAGAGACTAGTAGGTACAAGGATGGTGTGTGAAAAATGTGAAAAGAAACTTGGGACTATTTCTGTGTGACACTTGACACATAAAAAGATGGTGCAAGAAATATCACAGAA
This sequence comes from Capromys pilorides, assembly GCA_004027915.1. Lineage (NCBI taxonomy): Eukaryota > Metazoa > Chordata > Mammalia > Rodentia > Capromyidae > Capromys > Capromys pilorides. The sequence goes on along the minus strand of PVKN010015588.1, from coordinate 1,590 downwards.
AGTGGTGGAAGAAAACTGAACGAAAATAAAGCACTGATTTCAAAAAAGGCAAGATTCGATCCTTATGGAAAGAATAAGTTCTCCACTTGCAGAATTTGTATAAGTTCTGTGCACCAGCTGAGTTCTCATTACTGCATCTGTGCAATATGTGGAAAAAGTTTTGGATACCAAAAACTACAAACATTTGTCTAAATGTATTGATGAAATTTCTGGCTTTGTACAATTTTACTTTCTGCTTTGAGTTTTCAAGGTATAATGTAGATGTTGAACTTGCCGAGTAATCTGTTTTAAGACAGGTGATTAAATTTAAATCTGGGCAGTTGATCCTCATTTTTTTTCTTTTTTGAAACAGGGTCTCAGCTGTGTAGTTCAGGCTGGCCTCAAACTTATTGATTCTGCGTCAGTGTCCCAAGTGCTTCAGGCATTCCTCCTTTGTATGCTCTCAAGAACTTTTTTTTTTTTTTTTTGGTTTTGAGACAGTCTCACTATGCAGGTTAGGCTGGCACTAAACCACTTTGCAGTCAGGCTGGCCTTGATGCTCCTGTCTCCGTCTCCCTATGTTGGGATTACAGGAGTGCATCATCCTGCCCAGCTCTTCCAAAAACTTTTGAACAATGTAACTACCCTTTTGTTTTGCATGATTATTTTTCTTACAAGCATTTTATTGTAATGTAGTGACAAATTTAATGAAAAACATTCTGAGTTTTCTAAGCACTTTTTAACATTCATGTAATTTTTAAAAAATGAAACATTTATTTATCGGTATTTTAGGGAAAGGTCTAGAGGGTGTTCAGGGTCTCACTATGTGATTGGACTCGCAGTGACCCACCTATTCATAGCCTCACAAGAGCTGGGATTACAGGCGCACACCACCATGCCCAGCCTCAATTGCTGGCTCAGTGTGCCCTGGGGGCGGGGCCAGCAAGGCAGGCCCAGGGATGGAATCCTTGGCTCTGTGCCTGCTTGCGGGTGCTTTAATTCACTGAGCTATTTGGCTGGCCCTGAAATATTTATTTTTATTTTTTTGTGATCAGCTCAGCCTACCCTAGGTGTGGGACTGGCACAGCACGTGGTATGGGGGATTGAACCACAGTCGTTGCGTGCTTGCCTAGGCAGGCCTTTTAGACCACTGAGCTATCTCACTGGCCCATTCATGTAATTATTATTTCCTTCATTTATTTTGCGTTTGAAGCCAAAGTGCCAGTTTCTTTCTTTCATATGTAAACAAGAAATCTGTCCAGATAAATATGCTAGATTTCAGAAAACATGTAGTTAAATTTAGATTGCCATAAAAGTTTTGAGAACACTGTTCATCTATGCTCATGTGTCATGAAAATGAATCCCCGGCACCACATGTTGCAGTGTCCCCTGCTCCCACCTATAATCCCAGTACTGAGGAGGCTGAAAACAGGAGGATCACTATGAGTCTGAGGTGCTAGTGAGACCCTGTACCAAATACATTAAAAAAAAATTGTATCACTATTCAGATATAATTCTAGTGTTGGTACTTTGTGATAAATGAGTTTTGAGTTGCAGTTTGGCCAATCTCTTAAGATTCACCATCACTGTTCTAAAGGGTTTAAAAAAAGT
>PVKN010015587.1:0-18406 GCA_004027915.1 Capromys pilorides | reverse complement strand
AAGGGGAGGGGAAGGGAGGGGATGGGAGGGGAGGGGAGGGGAGACGGAACCAAATAGGGCCACAAGGGGACACAGTTTAGGCTGGAGCCTCTGTCCTTCATCGCCAGTCTGATCACCACATCACATGGACCTTTGCAGATGTTAAGTAATGACTATGAAAAGTGCGGGCTTTGGTGCTGAAGCCGTTATCCATGCGGTGGGCCCAGTCATGGGCACAAAGTGTTTACCAGAAAAACAGGTGGCCTGGAGCAGCCATGGTGATGCTAAAGTTAAGAAGAGGCCCCACGCTGGCTTACTTCCCATCCTCCCCCACCATCACACTCTGCACCCCATACAACACCTCAGCATACCCACAAACCCCGCACACATGACCTCTCTCGCTAGCCAAGTCATACACTTCCTCACTTCCTCTGAGAGCACACTCTGTCCTGCCCCCAAGCCTTACCCGGCTATTCTTTGTCTCATCCTCACTTCCTGCCTCCTACCCCATGCGGGTCACTTCCCCCAGGGGGCATCTCTCCAGCGCCTCAGCCTTCCCAGGCCTGCCTTACTCTCCCACCTGCCCGCACATCCTCAAACCCATGTCACTGCGTATCTCTTACTCCATTCTCATCACCTGGCAATGTCTTCATAGAATCAGACACCGCTGGGACACTCACTAGGGTAACCCTAAGCCAGGCCCTGCAGTATTTGTCAAACGGTGGAATAGATTAATTCCTGGATTAAGTTATCTAGAGGTAAAAATCTAATAAACAAAAAAATTTCTCCTTTACAGGTTCTAAGTTCAGTTGGGTTTAGCTCCATTAAAACCCAGACTACACCATCCCTCTCTGTCATGTGACATGATATTCTTCTGAAATAAAAGAATGAGCAAGCATCCTATTTACAGAGTTCTGTCTTAAGGAGGCTTATTTCTGCCTCAGTGGGATCCAAGTTGCCAAAGGCTTTAAATAATGGGGAAAGACATCATCTTTGGAAGCTAAAATCCAACCCTTGAATACCTTGGTTCCTGCCAACTATTTCCCACAACCCACATTAAGTGGATTATTCTGTCCTTAATCACATGCTAAATGCCTGCATCTGTGGCTGGCATCAGCTGAGCACGAGGCAGCTGCAGCCGCCACGGATGCCCTTGCTGTTGCAGCAGAAAGCATCTGGGTGGAGAACTCCAAGTGGTGCACAGGAAACAAGACGATGCACAGCGCAATCTTTCCACATTCATTCTTTTGTTCATTCAGCATTCATGGTTCATGCTCAATTATAACACACAAATAAGGTGCACTCTCTTTCCCCAAGGAGTTCCCTAGACAAGAAGGTAAGTGCTGAGAGAAGTAAAGATCCCTTCTAATTGTTTAGTCTCTATTTCTCCAACTGGGAAGTCACTTGGGTATCATGTGGGAATGCGGCTCTGCCTCAGCACAGTGTGTGTTCTGACACCGATGTCGCTAGCTCTGAAGGCACAGCTTAAGCTGAAAGCATCACAAGATAGGGTAGAGAAGGGCAATGACTCTGTCCCCCTTACCTCACCTGATCCTCATGAGAATGCTGCGAGTAGGGCCAGAGGACTTCACATTGGGTCATAGATAAAAGCCTTGAGTCTAGAAGGAGCTTCCTATTTTCCCATTGGTATAATGAGTGATAAGGCCTGGATTCTTTGCTTCAAGCCCAGGACCTCAAACCCCCAAAGTCATCCTTTCCATGGTACTGTCCTTCAGCTCCTGGTCCCATGTAGGCTCTACGGACAGTCGTAACCCCTTTCTTTTCTCGTTGGCTTCTGCTGAGCTTCAGCGGTTTGGTGAGTCCCAGGATACTGGGCTGAGGGCCACAGAGTAGAGTTGGGAGAATAACAGCATCAGCCCTGGGTCCCAGCTGGGTTGCTCAGCCCTGGTTATCTCCTCCACACTTTCTCTGCACCTCTGTTGCACACAGATCACAAGCCACTCTCCAAGGGGAATGGGTGAAAGTTGCACTTGGTGAGCACCTATGAGGTGCACAACATGAGCTATCTCAGTCAATAGGTGTAGAGTAGATTAAGATCTTCAGTCCTGCATGCATGCACTCAACCAACACTAGACCAAGGCCAGTTATGTTCCAGGCAGCACATTGAGAGAAATCCCCGGAGGTGCCAGGAGACTGAGGGACACATCAAAACCCACCTTCACAGGAAGTACTCTAGGCAAAGACAGAAACTGCCAGCTCCCTAGTTTAAACCCATCATCTTCCCAACCCCAGTACATCTTCCAGATGGTCAGCTCTTATCCTCCAGGGAACTCCATCACAGTGCATAGACTAATTCCATGCGTGGGCAAGAGGCTCTGTCAGCACTTCATCATCGTGCTAATAGATTCGGGTTCTGGTGAACTTTAGATCCTACTTCAGAGACAATGGCCTCTGTCCTACAGGAAAATTTAGACAGCGTCTGCCAGCCTAAAGCCGCCCTGAGAACATCTCTGTTGTAGAGAGCAGGCACCTTCCCATGGCACAGAAACTGAGTTAGTTGAAACGCACACGTGGTCCAACCAGCCAAATTTGGAAACACATGACAAGAGTTACATCCAAGGCCAGGAATGCAGCCCTGCTGGAAAGCTGCAGGACTGGAGGGTGTGTGGGGGTGGGGCACCCCATCACATCCTCTTATTAGGACCGGTGTTCCTCTGTGCTGGCGTCCTGTCTTGTGGTCATCACCTTATTGTTTCAGCGTCACAACCTTAAGGGATGGGTCGCTTGGGTCCTTAGGTAAACAACTGTCCCTGGCATTCCCCAAGTACTGCACAGCTGATGTCATCCCTGGGTTCCTGGGCCCTGTTAGTAATCCTAGAGCCACCCAACCGGACACAGAATGGGCACATGATGGAATCATGTTGACAGAGCACCTGGAAGCAACTGAGATAAAGCTATTACCAGGCCGAGAGAGAAGTCGCTAGAAGCAGCAGAGAGAGTTGGGGAGAGTGGACAGATGTTTTGCATACAGAACAGCTGTTAAGTCGATAAGGGACCTTAAGGAAAGAATGAAAGGCTGGCATCTGGGCAAATGAACACCAAAGTATAGTGATGTCACTTAACTGAGGTGAAAAGGTAGGCAGGTGAGTGAGATTGCATTGTGGAGGTGAACTGGAAATGAAGAGGGTTCTAAGGGCATTTGTGTTTGAGATGTGGTTTAGATCTCTAAGCAGAGACATCAGGTAGCCAGTGCTCATCTGTGACTTACTGGGCCTTGGGACGTAGAGTTGGTAATCATGAGCATGCAGACGACACCAAAGGCTGGGACACGCATGATCACTGGGACAAAGGGTGAGACAGAGGAGAAAAGGAGATTTAGGGCCAAGTCATGATGTCCTCCAGGAGAAAATAAGGTAGGCACAGTCTGTGATAGGAATAAAGAAACTACACAGTCTGCGTAGTTTTAGGGAATCTATAGGCCAGAGAGGGAGATGGCACCACAGTTGTTGAAAGGAACGTGTTTTAAGAAGGCAAAGGAGAAACTGTCAAATATTTCAGATAGTACAAGTAGTGAGAAATATTGGATTTATATCCCTCACCAGTAGGACCATGGCTGGCACACAGTGAAAGATTGCTAAATGTAAATTAAATTAACTAAAATATCTAGGTCAAGAGCACAAAACATTTTTGGCTTCTAACCTACTATTTCCTATCTTCCTTCCTGCCTCCCTGAGATGTCAAATACTGACTATCCATTGTCTTTTCTTCTTTTTGAATCAGGGCAGCCTCTGAATCCTTCATCTCTGGCTTCTGGGCAGGCCGTATCACGCAGGTGGAATCGTCATGCAAATTCTTTCTAGAACGAATGGAACCGTCAGGACAGGATCTTATACCAGAGTGGTTCAGGAATGAGCCTCACATGAGTAGGCTGAGAGGAGCCATAGGCCCCCTGCATTTGAACTAGATGACCACTGGGCTCCCTAGTAGGGCTTTTCCCTCCCCTTAACTGGTACCTGTTCAAAGCTTGGAGAAAAAACTCAATCAAGTGTAAGATCAAAGCCTGCACACTGAATCTTCTCCTGAAACTTCCTGCTTTGCATTTCTCCCTTCTTATCTGTATTGGCTTCCTGAAATGCCTTATCTGCTAAGACGCCAATCTGCTCTAAATCTCAGTCCACAAGCACAAGTACGCTTCTGCTGCTCCTGCAAAGTACAAATGAATCACAAGACAGGAAACATTAGTTCAGGGGCTGGGGAGATAGTTCAGTAGAATAAGCACTTTCCTGGCAAGCGCAAGTGCCTGAGTTCAATCCCTGGTTATGGAAAAAAAAAAAGAAAAGAAAGAAAGAAGAAAGAAAGAAAGAAAGAAAGAAAGAAAGAAAGAAAGACATTAGTTCAACCGCCCGACCATAGGAAGACTCTCTTCATCTCTAAAACTGCACTCCCTCACCCTCCCACGTAACACAAAAGCAGACATTTTTTTTTTTCAGCCCAAAGTACATAGCATTACCAAGAGACATCTGCTGCACAAAGACCTCAGGTCTTGGGAAGCTTAATATTTTGAAATTTAGGGACTGATGAGATAGCTCAGCAGTCTAAGTGCCTGCTTAGGCAAGCTTAGGCAACCACAGGGACCGTGGTTCAATCCCTGGCACCCTATGCTATGCCCTCCCCACCCCCAGGGCAGGCTGAGCCAGCTATAACATAAATAAATAAATTTAAAGAAAAAAGAAATTTCTTCTTCTTCTCCACCTGGAGGCTCAGGAATCTGTTGTAGACTCTCCCATTACCTGAGAAGCTAGCAAGCTCTTGGTCGACAGACATGCAGACTGTGGCCGCCCTGGTGAGACTTGTGCCTCCACATGAAGGGGGAGGGGACAGAGAATTAACCACCAGCAGCTCCTGGCTGGCTTCTAGCTCCTCCACCTCTATTCAGTCCTTCAACACATATGTGCTACCTGCAGGTCTGTGACATTTTCTGAAATAGAAAATGCAAGTTCAGTAAAGAATAAGACTTGGTCTCTTTTTTTTTTTTTTTTTAACATGGATATTATGCAGACACTGCAGAAGTTCTCAGTGTTCCTCTGAAGTGACATGAAAAACTGTTAGGTGTGTGTCCAAAAAGAAATGTCATTTCTTATCAGATTATACATCTGAAAGTATCAGGGTGTCACTGGAAACCTTCAAATCAGCTTTGACACATCCCTTTCTATCCTGGTTCATCACACACACACACAAAAAAAAATCAATGGTCATCACTTTTTTCTTTTATGCTTCTCGAGGCTCATTTCTTCTCTTACCCACCACTTGTTAACTGAAAACAACTCTGGTCAACCCCCTGTCTTGTTCCACTCTCACCTTTCAAGGCCGAGAGCACAGAGTTTTCAGAGCTCCAATCTGATCACTTCGATCCTTTGTTGGAAACTTTTAACATCTCCCCAAGGCTTTCAGCGTAAATGACAAACTCTAACTATGGACGTGAACGTCTGTCATCTCAACATCGCCCCTTGCTCTCCTGCCCCATCCCACTTCTTTGCCTTCTTTGAATTCTCCACAGGCTTCCCTACCACTGGGCTTGTATACATTCCCTATCTGTCACCCAGATGGGTTCCCTGGGCTACACTGTAATGATGTTGCCGACTGTTGGCTTCCTCGGCCCTTGCTGACTAGGTCAGCTACCCTATGCGTAGAACCTCAGGGCTCCATGAAGTTCTTCATACTCTTTGTCCAAGTTAGCCTTACACAGACTCTCTCTGATCCCTTGACTAGCATTTATCATCTACAGTTCACCAAATCCACCATTGCATAATCGCATCTCAGGACTTAGTATGATATCAGGCACATGGACAGCAAGGACATGATTAATACGTAGTGAAGGAACAGTGGAATAATCAAGTGGATGACTCAGTGTGGTAGGTCTAATGAAGCAAAACATTCAGCACTGTGGGCATGCAGGAGGGAGGGGCGTCTCCTCAGTAGATCAGGGAGGGGCTTCGCCTGCAAAGCCTAGTGCTGAATATACGGGTAGTACAGGCAAACAACAGACACTGACTACATGCAGGACACAGAATTCGGTGACACTAACCCTTCCTGAAAGAGTGAGGGTGGCACCTGACATCTGCCACCAAGGAAAACTGCAAGTATTCAAATCAGGCAGAGCAAAAGGCAGGCAAAGAGAGTTTCACACAAGAAAAGGCAAGTGCCAAGATACTATGCCACAAAAAAAGGAGGGAACAATCCACAGTGAAAGAGAAGACTAAGTGACATGGACATGAAGAAGTGCTCTGGGATCCTCCTTCTGGAAGGGAAGGATTTGTTTCAAGCTGCTGGGAGCATGAGGGTGGGGGGCAAAGTCCTCCAGCTATTGGAGAAACCGTCTCCCCCCAGGCCACATCAGACACACAGCACCAGCTCCCCTGACTGGGTGATTGAAGGCCCAGGCTCTGAGTTTAGTGGGTGACAGTTCCAGCTGCTTTCTTGTACAGAGCCCCCATGGGTTCCCAGAGGCCTCTACCAATCCTGAAACTCTGTAGCTTGCTCCTCACATCCTGGCTGTCGCAGGTGGTGATCTCAGCTGAGCACTGAGCTTCATGGGAGAGGTCACTTCTCAGGGAACTAAGATCAGGCCACTGGAGAGGGTGTGTGCAGAGGGAGCAACTAGAGAGAACATTTGGAGCAAGATAAAGGTTAGAACTCTATGACTGGACCTCACCTGCCAAGTACCACAGGCAGAGTCTTGTCTGAGGATGACCTTCTGGGTGGCTGTGGGGTGAAGACAGTGGAAACAGGCAGAACCCTTGGATGGCTACTAAATTAGTCCATTAGACACATGCAGTTCCCAGCTGGAGAAGTGGCAGCTGATGGAGAAAAGGTTTGTGGGACAGCTGAGAAGGAAACCTCCATAGCTCACATGTGACCACAGGTGAGGATAAGGGACAAGGGACAATCATAACAAGAGAACATCATGGTCATTTTCAGACACAAGAAGGGAAATAATGCTACCTTGGGTTAAAACAGCACCTACAAGAACAGACCCTTCTCCTCAGGACTTTTTCCTGGCACTCCCACCTATTAGTTAAAATGATGGCTGGAATATTTCTGCAGCGAATATACCAGCCAAGTCTCATGCAAAAAGAATGGTCAGCGAAGCTTTAGTTTGTCCAGCAGTTAAGATCTTAAGGATTTCTCTCTAACATCATTGGTCACCAGCTTGCCAAAGAACAATCTCATGGCAAGCAGGTAAGGCTTCAAAGCAGAGAGGGAGCAAAGAGATGGATCTACGAGGAGGTAGGTCAGACCAATGCCCAGTAAAGAAGAGCCTGGCACAAATCTCACTCCCCACATGGATTTACCAACTATTTTATATACCTCACTAGGTAAGAGGCTTGAAGTACAGTGATGAATAAAGCCCTAAAGATTCCATGTCAGCAAGCAAACACATATCTGGGGAAATTAAACAAAAACAGTAGGCATCATGGTGACCAGCATGGCCCTCTCCACCAGCATAATTCAGTGTCTCCCTGTTAGGTAGTCGTTCCTATGGGTTGCTCTTGAGCTTGCACAATTATCTTTTATGATTTTCTCCTTTATCACGCCATACTAGAGCAGATGGCCATACCAATTCTGATCTGATCCCTTACTGGTCATGTGGCCTTGAGCAAATCACACAGTCATCCAACAGAGATAACTGTCCCAATGTCCCAAAGTGCATTAAAACACTGTGCACATTAGCTAGTTTGCAATAGCAACATATTGTGAGAAACTCTCACTTTATGAGAGTTTAGCTATATTAAATGGAGTTGAGAGTAGAGAAAAATAATAACTTTAAAATATGGTCATGGATTTTATGTAATTTGTAAGGCCAAGAGGAAAAATGAAATGAGAAGGCCCTTGCTCTAAAATTATGAAGAGGGCCAAGGATACAGCTTAGCAGCACAAACACCTGACTGGAAAGCACAAGGTCCTGAGTTTGATTCCTGGTACCCTCCAAACTAATGAAAAATCTCAAGATAGTAAAGGCAGTATATTGGTCCCAGCACAGCTCCTGTGCATGTGAAACCCTTCCTGACCACAGAGGCTGCAAAATCTCAGAAGGCAACGTTGGATTTGACTTCCATGCCTATCTCTTACAGGACTCTGCTTTCCAGGCATTTCTAGCATGGTGAACTTGTTCTATAATAAATATAATTCTATGTAGAAATGTGTATCTTGTTTTTTTGTTGTGGTTAACATATCGGTAACCACTAATCTGAGCAATTTTCTCTGAATGATTATGTGCATAAAGCCTTATATGCTGGACTGCTATCTAAAATACATAAATAGCTAAAAGAATTAGACTTGCCCAAATAAAAGACCCAGTCAAAACACAGGCAAGTTAAATGAGTATCAGAACTACAAGTGTACAGTATAGATGGAATGCTGAATATCATTCACTAGCCATGAGAGAGAGGCAAAAACGACACTGAGATTCTGTTTTACCCCAGAAAGAGTGTTTGCCATCACAAAATCAAATAACAAATGGTGGTGAGGCTATAAGGAAAGAAGTCAAAGGAGAAAAAATGAGGGCATTGTTACTGGAAGTGTAAACGAGCACAAGCACTATGAAAACCAGTACGGAGATACCTCAAAACACTAAAGCTAGGTATTTGTTTGCCTCAGCTATTTCTCTTTTCAGCTACCTTACCAAAAGTTTTAAGAACATCACATTACTGTGATTTGTGCGTGCCTATGTTTATAGCAGCATAATTCTTGAATTAAATCTTGGAAGCAACCTATATGCCCATCAACGGATGAGCAGATAAAGAAAATATGGTGTTCACATACTCCCATAAAGTGAGGGCTTCTCACAATATGTTGCTATTGCAAACTAGCTAATGTGCACAGTGTCTTAATGCACTTTGGGAGATTGGGATAGTTATCTCTGTGGGATGTCTGTGTGATTTGCTCAAGGTTGCACACCAGTGAGGGATCAGATCAGAATTGGTATGGCCGTCTGCTCTAGTATGGCGTGATAAAGGAGAAAATCATGAAAGGTGATTGTGCAAGCTGAAGAGCAACCCGTAGCAACGACTACCTAACAGGGAGACACTGAATTATGCTGGTGGAGAGGGCCATGCTGGTCACCATGATGCCTTCTCTATTTGTGTTCAAGGAGTACTTCTGTGTCGTAAAGAAGGATGAATGTGACTCGCGTTGGGTAAAGGCTACGCCTTGAGATGATAGTATTAAGTGAAATTAACCACACACACACAAGGTTGGTCTTCACATGGGTTGTCTTATAAGAAAAGCCCAAAATGTAAGTAAATTGAAAAAAAAAAAAAATGAAAGACGAATAGAAAATAGGAAAATAGATTTATTTTTCAAATGGGAAATGGATAAAGAAATGTGGGGGAGGGGAGGGGAAGCAGAAATGAAAGGATTAAGTTATGTTGTGCGCAGGCACCAGCTCCCATCAGGAAAGTGATTGCCATGTGCTGAAAATATGTACTATTGAATAATAAAAACTTAAGGACGTAAAAGCCAAAACGAAAACACATATGTGCTATTCTACCCCTTCCGAGGTTTTCAAGAGTGTTTTCAGTCTATTTTCGCTACGAAGTGGCCTTCTTATCTTACAGGAAACGAGAGTCCCTGTACGTGTCATGTTAGTGGGGCTAATCTTGCACTAGAATCAGACCGCAGACTTCTCATCCACCTTCAGAAACCCTAAAGGGAACACATTGCTATCCTCCGAGCAGGAGAAAGATCCCCTCCAAGTTCCCTGCACGCACGTGGCCTGTCTGAGGTTCAACCCTCGGTCTTGGGACCTGAAGACCCCTATTCATTCCGTGCTGTCTTAAGAAGTGCCTGCTTGCTTCTTCTAATTTTCTCTGCAGGCCTTTCCCAAACCTTTGAAATGAAGAACTGCTTGGTGAATGGCAAAACCTGCTTTTCTGCATCCCAATCACAGGAGCGTTCCTGGTTGGTTCCGTTCAGACAAGCAAGGCCGGAGGCAGAGCAACAGGAGCGCCGGGGTCTGGCCTGTGCCTCAGCGTCCTGACTGCTGCTCCCTGAGGACTCGGGACCATCAGTCACTGGTCTTCAGCCTCCAAAACCCAGCCCTTGCCGAGAGAATGTCAGGGGGTGTGGTCAAAGGTCATTGGAGAGAGAGTGCTACATGTAATTAACATCACTGACAATGAAAGCTCTGTTGCTCACAGACAGATGAGTCAGAGTGAACTTGACGTTGAAACTACACGTTGTGTTGCTTAAATATTTACCTGTTTGGGACATGAAATACAATTTCTCATCAGAAATTGAGTGCAGCATTCTGGTTTGAGAACACCATATAAAATGTAGGGAAAAAGCAATTTGCGTGTTGGATTTCCAGCATGTACACACACACACACACACACACACACACACACACAAGGTTTGTCATCTCCCTTACAAACTTTTACTGTCTTTTCTTTCCGTCAAGGCTCCCAGGATCCAGCTCCGACTTCCCTTCCCAGAAGCTCCTTCCCTAAGCCCTCCTCCAAGCAGCCACCACCCCCCTCCATTATTCTAGCAGCAGCCTGGATGCAAAGCTACCCCAGGCTCTGAATCAGAACTGGAGGCCCTGAAAAGCCATGACACCAGCAGGGGCTCCCGAGGCCAGCTGCAGGTGTCCCCTTCACTCTCCTCTGGGTGCGCTTGTCCTCCTTATACCCAGTCAACCCCTCCCTTCTCTCCTGTCCTCACCGCTGGGCTCATACATCTATTCCTGGGCTCATGACGCAAGGAGTGACATAGCTTCCCCCACTCAGTCCCCATGGGCTCCAAGAACATGTGACCTGCTACAAAGTGGCACCAGAGAACAGTCACATCAAGCCGTGGCAGCACAGGCCAGCACCTTCACACTGTTCTCCTTTGTGCTACTTTTGCCCTTGATCTGTTTTTATGACCAAAGCAGAACTTCGAGGACTGTGGACCAGCTGCATGTGTACCCATCAAGATGGCTTTTAGTAGCCACTCACCTGTGTCACACTGCATGGTGCTCGGTGTCTCTTGGGAAGGAGAATTGCATGGATTATTTGATCAAATCAGTGCCTTACCAGACTATGAGGTGGTGTGGGGCTTTATCCAAGGAAGAACATGCTCTGAACTAATGTGGACAATGCAGTGTTAAATTACTCAAGAACTAAACATTGCATGGGAGGTGTAACCAACAGAGCATCCGAGTGGAAGGACGACTCGGCGGATGTGTTTCCTGTCAAGAAATAATCAGCTGGCCCATTTTGGTGAAGTAAGGCCATTAGTCCTGACTCTAGCAAATTAACGTTAGTAGTAGTGATAATTAATAACTTTGCACAAGCCAGGTGCTTGGTGGGCCTTTTGAGACACTATCACATGAGATTGTCCCAGCAGCCCTGGAGGAGAACAGCATCATCACCACCCCCACACCATATCCCCATTTGCAGATTAAGCTCCAGAGAAGTAAGAAGATTTGTCTGAAGTTGCATAGTAACAAATTTAGGTCTGGTTCTCCAAGCCCATACTCTGAGCTCACCTGCTCTGTAGGAGAAGGCAGCAATCTGAGGTGAATCTTTTAGGCACATGGGAGAGGACCCTCCTGGTTAAATAGACTCCTCATTTTGTAAATGATAAAACAGAGACTCAAAGAGATGAAGACACAAAGGACCTTAGACTCCCAGGGCTGACTCGGACTTCTGAACTCACCCAGACACCCTTCCATCTAATTACTGCTTGACTACACATAATTTCTCTACCACATCATTTACCTAGCTAAAGTTGCGACTGATTTTTATTTCTGTCTTCTTGTCTGTCTAGATTGGCAAGTTTCACTATGGCAGGTTTGTGCCTCCACATGCCATACTTGGCCAATTCCCGTCGGCCATCAGAGCTCCTTGTCCCATCTTTTCCCTAGTTACCATTTTTGAATGGATTCAATATGCACAATGTGGTTTACTCATGCCTAGCCCCAACAGTGGGGTGGAATACATTCAAAGAAGGGTACAGCTGTCACCACAATGTTGTCCATCACTGCTTCCATCCTCCCCAAAAGCAGCTCTACACCTGTCTGCATTCTCAGCTTGAAGCTCAGCCTTAGAAACCACTAGTCTGTCTCTATGGATTTGCCTTTTCCCCTCAACTCCGATATTTCATATAAAATAAGATGCATGTAAAATACAGTAATACAGTCTTCTGTGACTGGCTTCTTTAATTCAGTTTACCATGTGTCTTTTTTTTTTTAGTGAATGGAATCCAACTCAGGTTCTTGCACTTGCCAGCCAGGCTGTGTGACACTGAGCTATAACTCCAGGCCAACGTATGCTTTTGAATATACTGGAGTGACCTCTGTATACAGTAGAAACTTAGTGGCATCAACAAAAAGTCGCTGGTTGGTATAGGTCTCCATCTTTATTAGTTCCATCTTGTAAGCTCTTCAAAATTAAAATCTAAGAGCAGAGTGTTTGATGCACGTTATGGATCAAATTTGGAAACACCCCAAATTTCATGCATTAAAATTCTGAAACCTCATCTCTCAATGTAGGAGTTCACCTGAAGACAGGAGCTTTATAGAGGTCACTGGGTGACAGTGAAGTCATCAATGTCCAATCCAGTAGAGCTGGTGGCCTTGGAAGAACTGAAACTTTGGAGACAGCTATGAACATGGAAACCAGGCTATCATGCGCCAAGGAGCTATGAGGAGTTATAAAAGCCTAGCATAGAGGGAACCCACTCTGCCGACACACTGATGTGGGGCTCCCCTCTTCCAGATCTGTGAGGGACTAGGTTTCTGCTGTTAACCCCATCTGTGCTACAGCAGCTGGAGCAAACTATCAGGTTTTATTTTATGTTATTTTATTGTCTTTTTGAGACAAAGTCTCGCTATGTAATTCAAGCTGCCTTGAGCTCATGCTGTAACCCAGGCTGGTCTCAAATTTACACCCCTTCTCCTGCCTCAGCCTCCAGAGCGCTGGGATGGGACACGCCTCACCTAACATGATTTTTGAACACAACTCTACTCATATCTGTGAGACATCTTCCTGACAAGCACACTGCTGTTCTTATACTTCCTCTTCTCTCAAATCAACAAATCTTTGAAATCAAAATATTTTTATGTAACCCTAGTTTTCTTCTGGGACTTCCTATTTAGATAATGGCACTGCTATTCAAAACTATGTCAAGAAACAGGCCTGATAGCTCAGCAGACTAAAGTGCCTTCTTTGGCAAAGTGCAGCAGCCGGGGTTCGATTCCCAGCATGCCGTGTCAGCCCCTTCCCCGGGACATGCTGAGTCAGCTATGGAGACCTGTGCCTGTAATCCCAGCACTTTGAGAAGCTGAAAATCGAAAGATCACTGCAAGTCCAATCTACATAGTGAGACCCTGTAGACCCTATGTCCCCTGTCCTAAATACATTAAAAAAAACAATGTCCAGGAAGAATTCTGAAGGGTATGGTGGGGCCTCTTCCTTATTTTCATGCCGATGCTTCTCCTAACCCCCAAGACAGATGGAGAAAGACAGAAGGAGTTGGGGAGAAGAGGTCAGGACAGAAGGGAGGAGAGTGCAGAGAGAGGGGAAAAGAGAGGGAGGAAGGGAGAGGGAGAGGAGAGGGAGGGAGGAAGAAGGAGAGAAGGAATATGTCTTCTAGGCCAACAGGACTTTAGAGGAATATTCCATCAAGTCTTGGGAAACATTGTCAGCAATATCCATCAAGACTTGGGAGACAAATAATTCTAGAACTGCTTCAAGTGATCCACATCGTTAAAACTTAAAGTTGAAAATTCCTTCACGCAGTCATCAAAATATTAGAAACTGAAAACAACAACAAAAGGAAACCAAATTGGGTCACAGACCCTGGATAAAGAATAACCCCACAAAGCCTATTAAAGATATTAAGTTGTATAGTCCAGGACTGTTTAAAAGAATAACACATCACAATCAAGTGAAAATTAGTTGAGAAATGCAAGTCTACTTCCCCTGGCTGTCCAGGCCCAGAACATTATCTTCTGAGACAAGGAGGGCTGCCTGAGAAAACACTGCCCTGCCCATCATTTTGTAGCCTAATCTACTCTTCATATTTCTAAAGAGTTTTTTCATGGCACTCCAGAAAACTTCATAAGTCCCTTGGCTCTGGACCCCATAACTTCCCGCCTTCTAAGCCCGCTACTGACTTTGCCAAGCGTTAATCTAGTGAAGTGTCTATCAGCACAGAGCCTCTTGCCAACACCCATGCAGCAAAAACTCCAAGAACCTCTATTCCATGGAAGTGAAAATTAATAATAGACAAAAACAACTTTTCCCACATAAGAGTTAGGACTTTAAAGCCAAAAATGCATTGTTTCAGAAAAGTTTCCTGGAAAAGTTACTTAAGCCTGAAATGCAACCCACCCATGTGTATTGCTCTGATTTATCCGTTGCTGTAGGATAAAACAACTTCCAAATAATAAAGATCTACGGCTGTACTGATCGCCCTGCGGGCTGCCTGGCCTCCCCTGGTGGGTTTGGTTGTTCATCAGGCCACAGTGGCTTGAAGGTTCACAAGGCCCCAGGTGGCTCCCGCGAGGCAGGCAGCTGATGTGAGTGTGGTGGCCAGGGAGCTCACTGCAGAGCTGGGGCCAAGGACAGGGCAGCTGGCTGGGACAGTGCCACCGCTCCCTCATCATGTCTTCTCCATCGTCAGTACTTTGCCCAGGCTGGACTGAGCGATGAGGAACTGGCTTCAGTGCATATCAAATAGATATTCCACTTCCAGGATCACACCTGCTATGAAACTATTCTGACCTAGTAGATAGTATGTCCCAGTTGAATAATTAAATAAGAAAGTATAATGTCTAGAAAGGTACAGGCATGTACATACACACACACACACACACACACACACACGCACGCACACTTGTGTAGACCACTTTAAATGCAACTATCTGGAACAGCTGGATTTGTACCTTAGAATCTACACCATGGGTTGCCATGACACTGACCGTGTCTGGGGTCGGCATGGAGGCCGGGTTCGCTGCTTGCTGTGCACTGCGCATGTCCACACGCAGCCGTCCTGTAGGGCCTGCTGAGCCGCACTCAGGCATCACACAATCGGTCATGAAAAGCATTACTCCAAGTTATACAGTATTGTTAGAACTCTCCACCCAGTGGGCCACCTCAGCAGCCATGCAAAGGCACAGCGGCCCACAGCCTAGCCCGTGGCTGAGGCAGGCAAGCCTGGGTGCCTGGCCATGTGGAGCCGGCAACTTTCTAGACTGTGCACCAAGAGGAGCAGCAGTTTCTACCTGGTGGAGCTATGGTGAGATTAGAACAGGATTAGAAGGGGGAAGCACCTCGCAGGCTGTCTGGTGTGCGATGGGCTTCGTGGCTGGCAATTCCAATCATTGCTGTTAATAACAACAGCACTGGTTAGAAGGGAAACGGAAGCTTCTATTTAAAGAAAAGGATCTGTTCTCTTAGTTTGCACAGGAACAGCTTTCGTGGCCACATTCTCTTCCTCTTCCATTCTGTCATGGACTCCATTTTCACGCAAAGGGACATCTGGGCCACCTTTCTCCATTTTGTTTCCGTAGTAAACGTATCATTCTATACATTTAATTTTTAAAAAAATTAAACTGTGTGTTGTGTGTAGGCACAAGGAAAGATAAGAGTGTATGTCAAGATTTTAAGTACTTTAGGTGATAAAATGAATTAGCTCTTTACAATTTCCTCACATTTCAAAATGTTTCTAATGAGCTTTTTCTTATGTTCGAAATGAGTAGGATGCATTTCCGTATTGGTCAGGTTTTCCAGCCAGATTATAAAACACTGTATTTCTCTGCTACATGCTGTGCCTGGGACCAGTGGCCTGTGGCCTTTCTGGGCCTGGAGCGACCACCCAGTCACAGATTTCTCTCATCCCTTCCTGTAGGAGACACAGCACCTGCAGGACCCCTGGCCTGCCGTGGCCTGCTCCTCCGGCCTGCCTCCAGCGCTTGCCGCCGGCCTCTTCCTTCTGCTCAGGGTGTCCCCGCAGCACCTGCCCTGCCATCCGAGCTGGACGGGTGTTCTCACCCCTGGGAACGATGTGCTCTTTGGAAGCGGGTCGAGCGGCATCTGTCTCGCTTCTCTCTGACTCATTTGTCTGCACGGCAGGAGCGGGTGCCAAACAGTTGCCTGTTGAATTGAATGTGTTCCAACTCCTTTGTTTGGTAGTTGAGGGAATGCAAACCCAGACTCACTCGGAACCCAGAGCCAAGCGAAAGCTAAAATCTCTACTCCTTCCTCCCACAAGTGCCTGTATTCCCACAGGTCATGCCACAGGACACACGGGCGTGGCGACAGCAGGCGCATGGTCTCGGGGCATCACACATGCGCCCTCAGAGTGTTCCTCTCCACGGCGGCCTCTCCACCAGGAGCCCCGCCCAGAAGCAAAACAGCATCATGGGAAAAGTGTGAGCTTCCCCAGAGGGAGGGGCCTTCTAAACGGACAAGACAGGAGTAGCGTACAGCTTGATGATGGCAAGAGAAGAAAATCCTGGGCTCTGAGCTAAGCAGGCCTGAATTTAAATTCTTTTCTGCTCGTCAGCTGGTTGACTTCAAATACAATCACTTTTCTTTTCTGAGTCCCAGCCTCCTGATCTCTTGGGGACTTAGCACTCACTTGGAAGGTATAGACTGAGGGACCAGTAAAGGAGGCTTACCTGCCCTTACTACTGTTTCGTAACACAGAGCCCCGATTAGCCACACACTCACACCCTCGGGGGCACCAGCCCTTGGCCCACAGCTGCATCTCCCACCTTCTGGTCCTGGGACTTCAGCTCGAGGTCTGAACTCCGTGCTCCATCTGAAGCCAGGTCTTTTCCGGAAGTGCTGGAGGAAGCAGCTTTGACAAAGCTATAGACATCCGCAGTGTCCTAAACACTCCCGGCTCCTTGGGGCTCCCACAGCTTCTCCCTCCCCGTATCCCCTAGGAACCTAGTCTACTACACTTCCCTGAAGGAGATGCTCAAAGATGTATCAAGGGATGCTGACCAGTAAGGGTACTGAATTTTACTTGTAGGTTCCCAGAGAAAACCACTGTTAGCAGGATTTAGAAGTGCTTGTTGCCTCCTGAAAGAGATCCTATGCATACTGCAACTGGAGGGGGCGCTGCTAGGATCGAGGGGCTCACAACCTACACGTGGTAGCCAGCTGCAGAAAACAAGATTAAGATGTAGGCTAGCTATTGCAGAAAGTCAGCGTGGTGAGGTAGGAGGGGTGAGCACAGGGACAGATGCCTTCCTGTAATGACAGCGTTAGCGCTGCCTTGGCCCCGCTGCCCTGCAGCTTCACAGTGCCAGCCTGGACATGCAACACAGTGATGACAGAAGCTCAAGTGCTTGAAGACCACAGCCAGGCTGCTTCAGGAAACCGCTTGTGGAGCTGTTGGACCACAGCTCGTTGGCCAAAGACGATCGATCCCACACTTAAGTCCATTCTCTAAGAGCCAGGCAGAAAAACACCATGGCTAAGCTGGCCCCTCCAAGCCGACAGATCTGTGCACAGTGGCCCAGGGAGGACACACGCCAAGGCTGGGGCAGCCTCTGGACCCGGCTGGGAGCCCTCGCTCCCGGGTTTCATCCTCCTGTTTTTCCCATGGCAACTGCAGGGGATGCAAATTCTTGCTCTGAATTCACCCCAGTTGTGTTAAGGTTTATATCTCTTGACACAGTGTCTTCTTGGAACATGTCCCTCAAGTATGTACAGCAGACAGCGATGCCGGGGAAAAGGAGGACAATATGAGAAAGCCCCAAGGAGCCAGGAATAGTTGAGGTGGAGGAGTCCCTGCTTCTGATGAGTAGTGCGTCTCCAAATTAATTCTATTAGGACTTCAGGAGAGGACCCTCCTTCAGTGCACACAGGACATTCAGCAAGGACTTGTAGCAGTCCCTTGACCTACCAATAAATTCAAACTCTTCAGCTAGATACTCTAAGCATTTTCTCACCCCTAAGCTATCAGTATTCTGTTGTATATTGGTTATATTTCTTTAGGAATCTTATCTTGACTATTTAATTACAGACTTCTTCAGACGAAGGATCGGAAGTTATCCACCATTTATCAGAGAGCCTGACTTAATGTATCTTTCACTCAGTGTAAAGATTAACGGCTCCAGACATGGCAAAAGGTAATCCTCTATATAGCGGAAATAGCACTGTTTATAGAGTTCAAAGACTCAGTTCTAGGTACTGAGTCTGCTTATTAATGCCGAATGACAAAGAGAACATAACTGTTCTCCCTGAATGCTGATATCGGTCTCCAGCTGATGGATGCGATAGCACCAACTTCTGTAGTTATGGGAGGAAATTAAATTGTAAAAAGAAAAGAAACAGCAGACCTATAACTTAGAAATAGCACTAAAATTATTATTGAAATCGGAGACTGAAAGACCTACAGCTATCATTGCCACCCCTATGACAATGTAGGGTTCAATCCACTTTTCTCCCTTATCACTTAATAT
>PVKN010015586.1:0-18408 GCA_004027915.1 Capromys pilorides | reverse complement strand
AAAGAGGAAGAAACTATTTAGAAAGAAAGAAAAACTGACATGGGGGAAAAGAGCAAAAAAGAAAAGGAAAAAAATATATATATATAATAGTTAAAGTAATTGTACTACTAATTTATGTTAGTTTAATGAAAGGAATATGCAGTGCTTATACTG
Source organism: Capromys pilorides (assembly GCA_004027915.1). NCBI lineage: Eukaryota > Metazoa > Chordata > Mammalia > Rodentia > Capromyidae > Capromys > Capromys pilorides. The sequence continues at coordinate 18,255 of PVKN010015586.1, read as the reverse complement.
TTTCATTAATTTTGCATGCCTGTATCTGTTAATCAGGGCAACTACTTTGAAGATAACATACTATATAACAACCATTGTTACTTTCCTATAATCTTATTTTTTTATCATCTTATTTTGAAATTCTTTCTTTTTATTAATTTTTTTCCTTTTAAAATAAAAAAAAATAAAATTAATGGACCCTTTAAGTAGCAATTAGATTAGCCATTTATAATATGATGACAGGATTAATGCCATCATCACAGAAATGGGTTAGTTATGATGGGATAGGCTTTCCAGAAAACAGTAAGTTCACACACACCTTTCTTTTCTCTGTCTCTCAAGTTCACTTTCCCTTCTTCATGAATGATGTAGTACTAAGGCTCCCACCAGTGTGATGTCCTGGGACTTCTCAACTGTGAGTCAAATAAACTTCTACTATTTGTAAATGGACAAATATATAATCTAATTGTCTGGTCACCTACTCTGTTGTAGTAGCTCATGATGAGAACAGACAGAAAAAAACGGATGTATATCCAAGTTAAGAAGAGTTGAGCCAAAACACAAGTACAGATATAGAGAAAGTAGTGGATTTGGCTTTAGGAGGCTCTGGACACATTTGAATGAAAACAGATTTGCAAATGTTTTCTTAGTACAATAGGATATATCCTGAAAAAATCAGCATGATAAAAAGGGAGAATTACTAGTTTTGAAAACATCTGAGTAGATATAAAATAGCCACCCTAATGAGAACTAAAGTGAAGTTGTTAAAGTTGTGAGTCAGGGTTGCAATCATGGGTTTAAAGAGAGACTTGTAAAGGTTTGTACTTACCATATTTTGGTATTAAGGTATAGTAAGAGAGAGTTGGTCTTGGGACCAAGGTAATATGGAACATGTCAGGTGAAGGAAGAAAAGTGAACCGAAAAAGAAAGCAAGGTGTTTGTACAGTAGAGGACTTTGAGTCACTGTTCATTAATGAAGGGGAGGGGACGTTGTTATGGTTTGTGTATAGATGTCCCCCCTAAACCTCATGCAGTCATGGGGCTGCTTCTGGATTTTGTAATTGATTATTGTGGAAATGGATGCTGCACCTCCCCTGAGGCAGGTGATTTGCATTTCAATGTAAGGTAGGAAGAAAAGTTAGCTGCTTGAGCTTCAGCTAGCTTTCTCCCAGCACTCTTGCTCTTGCCAGCTGCCACAAAAGATTGCTTTCTGCCATGTGCCTTTTTGCCTTTGACCCAGCTGAATATGGACTGAAACCTCCAGTAACTGTGAGCTAGATAAACCTTTCCTTTCCTCATTTTGAATGTCAGGTGTTTGTCCCAGCAACAAGAGAAGAGTAACTAAGACAGACATGCAAAACACCACAGAACACTAAAGACATTATAGTGATGTCAATGGACAGAGTCAATAAATGGAAGTCATGCAGTAAGCAGTGAGATAACTATAAAGAGGTGGTCATTGTGAGGTGCTTGAAACCCAGTATTCGAGGTGAACAACTGTTGGTGATGATTATAAGATCCAGGAAGTGGCTGGGGGCAACACAGCCTAGGGGCAGAAACTACTCTACTCTGTAGGCAGAGTAGGGGTGAGAGCCCCTGGTTGAGAAGCCATGGAACTGAAACATAGAAGGCAATGTCAAGATGGGGAAGTCAGCAACAATATCCATCTAATGCTGAATTCCATCTCTCCCTCCCTAAACACGTTCCTCCTGCTGCCTTCTCTAAGTCAATGAGACTTCTGTCCTTCCAGGTACCCATGCTCCAAGCTGGAAGCCTAAATTGCTGGGAACATTTATTGCTTAGCAAATGCTGGTGACTGTTCTATCAAAATGTGCACAGAACACAAACCACTGTCACCTGAGTTAGTTAGCTCTCAAATGAATGGGAGAGCTTGCCAGCTATCCTGCCATCTGCTATTCTATTATTCCACTCCTCACACGGGAGTCCAATGACGTCATTCCTCTGCTCAAAACTCCTCCTCTGTTCCGGCACTAACTTCTGAATGCTTAGCATGGCCAATTGACTTCTTCCTCCATCTCTCTGGCCTCATTTTCTCTTGTTTTCTTACTGTTCTCCAGCTACCTTGGTCTTCATACTTTCTCGAATAAGCTGGGAATATTCCAGCCTCAAGGATTTTATTGTGTGTGTGATTGCTTGTGTCTGAAATTCTCTTTCCATGCACAAATACATCACCTGCTTTGTTGCCTATCACCTTGCTCAATGGTCACCTTTTTAGAGCAACCTGACTTCAGTATCCTATTACGCATTAAAAGAATTTCACCTCTCACATAACCATTTTTCAGCTTTTCTTTATATGTCATAGATAAGAGTGTAAATGTCCTACAGACACTCTGGGTTTAATGACTGATTCACAGACATGCAACTCAATTGTCTAAGTTTGTCGGTAAGGGAGAAATTGTGGGTAGTGGGTGCATTACAGTATCTGGAACAGAAGAGAACAGTGGAAGAAAACTTCGAACACAATGACTGGTTTTCTTTTCATGACTCTTACACTCAGTACTATAGTCTAGAACAGAACATAAAGCTATAGTATTGTACTGAACACTACAATCAGCAAGCATTATAGTGCTTTACAAACAAGTTATACTGTACTATCAACAAGATGTGTGGAAATGTACCAGAAAAAAAGATGAGTTCTGAACCTGAGTTGAGGGTTATGAGCCCAAACAGTTGTTAAACAAGTAATATATATATAAATATGTAAATATTTACATATGTAACATGTATTTACATGTTACATAACATGTTTATGTATGCAATATATTTGCATATGGGGTGTGTATTACATATATATTCTGTAATGTATGGAAACATATATGTAAATATATATAAATATGTGGATATATGGGTTTATTTATGGTAGTTACCTTGCTCAATGCTGTTACAAAGTACCTGGCATCAAAGTGAAAGGAGGAGAGTTTTGACCTGCAGTCTGTAGAGGTTTCAGCTTCATAATCAGCAGGCTCCCAAGCAGGGTGTCTCAGCAGAGAGCATCACAGACAGCAAGAGAGCAAGCTCACGGCAGGCTGAGCACAGGAAAAGCACATAACTGGCAATAGCAGCTTCTTGCTGCCAGTTTCGCTTTCTCTCTGTGCTACCTGGCTTAGGGTGGTGCTAAGACAGTCAGTGCACTAATCTATTAATCACACACTCTTAATACAATTGTCATACTCTGGATCGAGCCACTTCTGAAAAAGTGCCACCTATGACTCTATGAGATTTTGAGGGGCTCTCTAGACATAAACTGCAATTTATAGACTACATATGTATACATACAAAATGCAGACACACATGTGCACACACCATATAGTGCAGGTGTACATCTTTTTATGAATGTCTTCTTATAGATGCATGAGTACCCACCTCTCCTCAATTTAATTCAAATTAGAAGGGAGTTGGAATTTTTCATTTTAGGTGGGTCCCTTTATGCCATGCACAGTTCTAGCTACTGGTTTATAACCTGAACATATATGTGCAGTAAAACAGTGCACAGCAAAGGGACAAGGGCAGAGAAGGGAGACAAGGATGCAAGCTCTGGGATACGAATGCTGGGACCTTCACCAAGGGAAAGGTTGTGATCAAAGAGTAGAAGCCAGGGCAATGCAGATATGCTATGGAAGCTGAGTTATTCGTGAGGTGTATTTTGGGGCCATATAGAATTCGAGTGAAGGAGACAAAGGAGGAGAAACGCTCTGAAAGGAACCACAGACACAAGAAGACCTTCCTACCTGACCTTTAGATGTGCAGTTTGTGATGAAAGAGAGAGGCACTTGCAATGGAGAGAAGAGATGGATAAATTGGAGAAGGTTGGTTGATGGATAACAGACAGGTCTGGAGGACAGATTCTGAGTCAAATATTCACATCAGAGGACAACTTGGAAATTTGTTATGAAGTAAAATTTATATCAATTATGCAACCCTAGGCTCTCTTAGATTATTTGCTTAATTGAGATGAAAATATATGTCCATACGAAGACAAGCTTCTCCATGAGGCTGAGCAGCATACCATCTTCCTCTCCAGAGCCAGGAAGTGATGCTCAAGATGAGGACCAAAGCTCCTCCAAAGTTCACTGGGAAAGCTAGCATTACAAAGTCCTCCAGCAGAACAGCCCAAGGGAACTAGAAGCTTCCAGCAGCTCCAATAGCTTCTCCAAACAGCATGGTAACTGTATTCATAATAACTGAAAACTGCATGCAACCTAAATATCTATCTGGGTTTTGTTCATCTTGTGAAGAAAAAAATAAATTTCTGTCTGTTTCCAATTAGAACTGCTCATTACTGAAGGTGCTAGTGATACATACAGCAAGGATAAATTTGTCACTGTTTGGGGATTTTGCAAGGCAAACAATATAATAGAGGACTCATTTTATAGTAGTATTTTATAATGAACCACCCAAGAATCATATAAGAGCATTGCAGGAAATCTATCCACATGCATAAATGCTAATGACTCCAGCTGAGGGCCTAGATCCTATTTCACGGATCTATGCTCAAAAGACCCAATGGTAAGTCGTAGAAGCTAGGAAGTCTATGCCAGTGAAAGGAAAGGTCTGTGTTAACAAGCTGAGGGATCTGAACTGGAGCTAGGAAACAATACTCAAGGTAAGCACCAGAGCTCCCACAAAAGTTCCATGGCCGTCCTCAGCAACAGTGAGGTCCTGAGCTCTTCCAGTGATGAGGAAAGCTGAATTCCCATCAGAAAAAGCCAATGCAACAAGCTTCTCTTTGAGGCTGAGCAGTGCACCATCTTCCCCTCCAGAGTCAGGAAGTAATGCTCAAGATGAGGACCAAAACTCCTCCAAAGTTCATCGGGAAATACAACGTGACAAGGTCCTCCAGCAGAACAGCCCAGGGAACTAGCAGCTTCCAGCAGATCCAACAGCTTCTCTAAACAGCATCCCTAACAGCGTTTTTTTGGTAGCTTCTCCTGTTCTGCCTTTATGCTCCTGGCAACAACCCTTAGGTGGGCCTTCTGCACCCAGCACCACACTAGTTTAATTCAGCTATGTGTAATAAGTTGACTGCCGGTTAGAAATCTACTAAAAATCTCAAAATCATTATGCTAAGGAAAGGAAGCTACACATAAACATTATGTGCTGTATGATTTTGTTTAGACAAAATTCTCCAAAATCATGACTGCGGTAGAAGATACAGCACCGAAACAGGCCTCTGGTTGCTAGGATCTGGAGACATTCTGGGCAGATGGACATCAAGCTGTTTTTCTCAACAATAGAAATGTTGTATATCATGAGTGTAGTGGTGCGTTCATGACCATATTTATTCATAAAAATATTTAGTTTCTAACTTAATGGTGTACTTTTATTACATTTAAATTCTAGCTGAAGTGAATTAGTGTATTAGTTTTGTCTTGCTGTCTTTATCCTTTACTAGCATTGAAAGTGTAAGCTTGAAAGCAATGCTTAGAACAAGTATGTTTGGTACATAATAGATTATAAATATTTTGTAAATGAAAATATGTTTCATGCTGCTGGAATATCTTCAAATCATAATATTTCTCTGATTAAATTGAATATTATTCATTTACCATTTTTCCCAGCATGGACCATTGATTTCATATCTCTAAGCCTCGGTATTCTCATTTATAATGTTGAAGTTAAAAGCAGAATTTCTGTTATACACTTGTCCCAAAATTGAAACAATGCACCAAGTAATATTCTTACAGAACTATTTGCCATCTAGGGAAAGCATAACATGTGTTTGTTGTATCTCTATTCCCCATACCTATTAATTATATTTATTATTGTTATTATCTTTATACATTTTTAATGTCAGAGACACTTCATTTCTTTATACAACGTTTTTGTCTGAAAGTTCCAGTGCAATGGGAAACAGAAACATTGAAATGACACCAAGTTTTGGAGGCAGATTTATTTAACATCATTGGACACTGAACTGAGGAAAAAAAAAATGTCAGGCCTTAACTGGTGATAGTTTGGGGATTCTATGTGATAAACAAGCAGGAAATACAGAAGCAAAGTATTTTGTGGTTATTGATTGGTTCTTACATTATACACTGTAGAGACCATCTATGCATTACAGTGGCTAGCCATTTCTAAGAAACAAGTAACAGGAACTGTAACCAGAATGAAATAAACTGGAGGTTACCTGGGCAACTAACAGAAACTGAAATATGTTGGTTTGGGTGGAGACATTTTCTGCTACATTTTCCTCCTCTTTTAGTTCCCTAGCAACTCTTTCCTGGGCAGGCATGCTGCATGTGATCTTCTGAGATGAACCTGGTAAGCCAATCAGTTATATAAGGCCCAACTAGAAGCAGTAACATTGGGGCTCTCAGTGGTCCTAGAGTGCACTTTAGCCAAGCTCCCTAAGATGGGACATTTTCCCTTATTAGAGTCTCTCTCTAAGCTACTTTTAGGAAAAGACATGATTTAGGTCCATCTGTTTTATAACACTACTCCAGCAAGGGAGTGAAGGAGGTAATCTGATCCAGGAGAGTGTCCCATGTGTCTTGGATATGCATAGGATAAGAGGAGGGCCTTGTTGGTTGTTTTTATTTGGTGTGTGTGTGTGTGTGTGTGTGTGTGTGTGTGTGTGTGTGTGTGCTATTGTCCATAGAGCAACGGCAAAAATAGAAACTGAAGTGAAAGCAAAGACTGGGGTAAACAGCCTAAAAAGGCAATAATAATAATAATAATAATAATAATAATAATAATAATGGAGGTATGCAATAATACAGTGAATGATGTCTGTGGGCTTTAACATCCAGAATGACCAGAGCAGGGCTTTGAGTATGTGGTCTCTTCAAAGTGAGCTTCAGAGGAGCTGTCTGGTCCAGGTAAATTCTCCAGCTATCATTTGGTTGGATTCTTTTAACTCTGTCATGCTGGATCTGAGGCTTGATTTATGAAACTCGCAGGGCTGGTTGGTGTGTATCTGGGTTATATGTGTGATCAGGGGTGTCTGCAGCTATAGCTGGTCTTTTTGCTAAACTTTATGGAGCTGGATACAAGCTGTTGCTCTAGGGTTATATTTTTTATCTTTTAAAACTTTTTTAGATCTTTGTGGCCTACATGTTTTATTTCTACCAGTATGGGCCCATTATCTGAATAGGACACTGTAAAATTTTGTTGTCTTCTTAGTGCACATGCGGACTGTTTTGGGCCAGCCTAAGGAGGTCCACATAGGTACCAATAGATATCTTTAGCACATCTAGTGTCTTCAAAGGGTGATATTTCAGTCAATCAGATCCCTGGAGAGGACTAAGGACTCAGGACTGGATTGTTTCCAGTGCAGGTTTGACATTGCTGGTGGTCCCTGGAGCAGATGCTGGCCAGGCAAGGGATATTATGGCTTTTTGTTTGTGGTTCAGAACATGTTATTTTTGTAGATTCTTAAGTGGTAGTACAAGGCAGCAGACCTTTTAGTTTTTAGACCAACTGAAGACTTACATGAGGGTTCATAGTTTAATTTGTTGTGAAGACCATTTTGAGGAGAGCCTTAGCCAAAGTAACTTTGTCCAAGGTGACCACAACATCTCTAGCCTGTCAGAGTTCATTCCTTAGACCTACTTTCATCCATAACAGGGTGCATTCAGCATCCCTTAGGGGGCCTCTTTCTAAGTTTTGTTTGCTCAAGAGCAGTTTATCAGTTGGTGCCAGGAAGTTGTGGTCTGGTGGGTCCAGCTTGGCACACAGGTGCATACAGGACTGAGTCATTTATGGTTGCAGAGTTAAGTGAGGATTTTTGTGTAAGTGCTCTTGGTACTACTGGGTGATCCAACTGTTGGAGCTATAGTTCTTGAGGAGGTCGGGTACAGTGTGTGCCACTTGGACAGTTAGGTCTCAGCCTAAGGTGATGTTGCCAGTTTACTTAACCAGAAACACAGTGGCTATTAGGGCTCAGAGGCAAAGGTGATGTAGCCTTTAGCAACTAGGTATGTATTGGCACGGGGAGGCCACTACACACTCCCACGGGCTGACAGTCTGAATAAGCATGTTTGAAGCTACATGTTGTCGTCAACAAACAAGTTGAATTCCAATTAAATCTGGAATTCCCAATTTGAGATTGTAGAGAGGAGACTTTTAATGCCATCGAAGGCTTTCTTATTTAGAGTTTCAGTCAAAAGTGTAATCTCAGAAATCTATGGTTTTGTCTGCAGAGTCGTACCTTTTCCCAAGATAGCTTGCAGCCAGTGTCTTCCAGAGATAGCAGCAGAGCTTCTGTGACTTTCCACCAGGCATCCTGGGTTCCAGAAATAAGGATTTCAATGATATTTTCTGCTAGGCAACCATCAAGGTCAATTTCAAGGGCCTCTTCAAGAAGGGTAGACCTGTATATGAACTGCTGGGAAACCGAGTCTAGGTCAGTGGACTTTTGAGTCTAGAACAAGGGTCTTCCCTTTGAAGGGTGAAGAAGGCCTTGTGCCAGGAGCCAGCTGAAGGCAGCAGAAGGTGTTGTTTAAGTCTAGGCAGGTGTAGAGTAGCAGGCCGTGGGTGGCAGAAGACTGAGGAAATATATATGGACTTGGGCTCAGGATGGAGGACAGCCATGGTGGTAATGACAGCTTAGAGCTCTTGAACAGGGTGACATTCCCCCTTGGGATATTTTTACAGGCAGGAGAGGTGAATTTTAGCAGTTTGACAGTCTATAAATATTTTGCAGCTTTGAACCTTCTTTTTTTTCTTAAGAGAACATGAAAACAAGCAGGAAATATAGCTGTGGACCTGGAAGAGACAGAGAAATGGGCTGTCTTAGAGAAGAGGTGCTGGTGGCTTGGCCAAACCTGTTGCCATAGTCTTCCCCAAAGTAGTGGGTGGGTTATTAAACCTTGTGGCAACTGGGGCCAAGCGAGTCCTACCAGAATCATGCAGGAGGGCAGCCAGAAAGGTAGACTGCATCTTCCTCCCCGTTGGGTCAGCCATAAGCTGCTTGAATGGGGAGCTGGGGATTCTCCTCCAGACCTACAAGGGGGGCTTGAAAGATGTTGAGGTCATGCCTTCCCATCAGGACATGTAATGCTGCTTGCCCCCTCTGCAAGGGCTACAAGTGGCCAACAAAGAGGTCAGTATTGTTGGTATTCATGGGCAACACACCAACACAGCATTTTGGTGCAACAGAAAACAGAAACATCCAAATGTCATACATAGGGGCCAGGGAAATAGTTCAGTGGCATAAGCATTTGCCTGGCAAGCACAAGGACAAGGTCATGAGTTCAATCCCCACTATTGAAAAAAAGTCACTCAGGATTTGGAGGCAGATTTACTTAAATTTGATGGACCCTGTCCTGAAGGAAAAAAAGTGTCAGGCCCTGATCCTTGGCAGTTTGTGGCTGATAGGGCATAAACAAACAATAAGTAAAGAAACAGGGCATATTGTAGTTACTGATTCTTTCTCACAATAGCAATCATAGTGACCAGCTATGAATCACAGTGATCAGCTCTGTATCACAATGACCAGCCATTTGGAAGAAATAGAAGTAGCAGGAACTGTAACGGGAACTCGGATGAACTGGAGGTTATCACAGAAACTGAACCATATTAGCAGAGGGAGAATTTTTTCTTACACGAGAACAAAGTAAGTTCTTATTAAGTATTTTTTTTGAGCAGTGCTTGATTCTTTCAGTGTTCAAAAGTATAGTCCCTTCACCTTGTGAAATTTATATGCATTGTCACACTTTCCAGGAAGTGTCACACACACACACAAACACACACACACACACACACACACACACACAAATGACCTTTATATCTGTTCAAGGTTGTGGTTTTCATGGCAAAAAATTTCCCAGACTTCCCAGAAAAGGTCAGATTATTACATTGTATTTTCCTAGTACTTTTCCTCACACACCCTAGAATATTCTGCAACATACTTATGTGGTCACATGGGTAGTGGACACTCCATGAGTGCTGGGATCACAGCTGGAGCCCCTGTTTCCAGCACCTGAAACTGCCTGAAACATTAATAAACATATACTATTTCTTTAAAAATTATTTTATTTTAAAGAGTAAAGAACAAAAACAAATAACAAAAGCAAACACAGAAACAGAGTAACATACAACAATGCATATGGTACAGATTTTCAAAGCAAGAACAGCAAATTAACAATGGTTATACTACATATTTTTAATTTTAAGGAGAATAAAACAGCAATAAAATGACACAGAATTTCAAGACAAGATGACAGAAATTTAACAATGGTTGTTATATTACACATTGTTATCTTCAAAATAATTGTTTAGGTTAGCAGATACAAGCATGCGAAACTGATCAAACAATTAGACATTAACTGTTTATCTCACTAAATCAATAGAAATTAGAATATATATATATATATATATTTGAAGGCTGTGGGTTAATGTTTAGATGATAAACCTGTTGGGGTGTTTAATCATTTTCCCCTTTTTATTTTTCCCCTTCTTTTTTCTTGCCTTTTCCCCATTTCCTAGTTTTGGATATTTTGCTATAGAAACACAAAACTCAGTAAGACAACTACTAAACATAAAATGGAAAAACTCTAAATTCCTTCTTAGGCTAGGACAACTGCTGTAAAATTTCCCTTTAATAACAATTCTTAATTTTTAACACGATAATATAATGGTGGTGAGGAGAAGAGCCATGGAAATATTGACATTAAGACTTGAAGAAAGGCTTCACACGGCTTCGGCCATGTATCCCTCGAAGACCTCAGAGAGATTGAACAGCTCATCCAATGTAGCAAACATCCAGGAGCAGGGCCCTGTGCAAACGATGAGGTTTTGGCCCCTGGCTTAGGTTTATCCTCAGTGTGTTAGGTTCCCTAGCATTTAGCAACTGATGCTCTATTTTATGGCTGTGTTTCTGACTGGCACAGCAAAGCTGTCTTCATTCTTTGGTGAGTATAGATGGGTTAATAGACCCAAATGCTGAGTGCTTCTTTCCTGGCTTGCTGAGATCATTGTTGGGAAGGGCGCTTGCTACCTTCTTTTCAGAAGCCTTGGAGTAAAAATATGGAGAATATACATGGGCCATATTTTTAAAAATATGAATAGGTGTGCAGCAAATGATTAACAACCCCAACAATGAAAATGCCAGGTTTACCATCTAAACATTAGCCCACAGCCTTCACTTTGTATTGGATAACAATCAACAGTCGCACACAGGGCAGAATAAGGTACCTCTGACACCAAAAATCCCCTCTAAATATCAAGATCTATTTCAACAAGACATTCAGAAGCACAGTCAGGCCCCTCAGTGACCCGTTACATAAGTAACATTTGCTTATTTTAATTACTGAGATCTTCAATTAGGTCTCTTCTTTCACTTAAAAAAAAAAAAGCTCAAATGTGTTTCTCAGGTAGTGATCTGTGGTTGCTGTTTTAGAAATCTAGTAGGCGCTGCCAGCTTGGAACACTCAATCCCAGGGAGAGCAGCAGCTATGGAGACATCTTCCATAGTGGAGGTATCAGTCTAAGAAAGCTCTGGTATTAAAATAAAACCCAAGATGCCTACCTATATCCATTCTCCTCTGATTACAGACAGGAGAGGAAGAAGGAAATAAGAGTGAAAGAAAAAAGACGTATAATAAAGGAAATAAATGAAAGGTACAATAGATATTGTGAAAGGGAAAGAAATTGCTTAAAAGGAAGGAAGAACTGTGATGGAGGAAGGAAGAAAAGAAAGAAGAAAAAGATTATATATATATATATATATATATATATATATATATATATATATATTAGCCAAGATAATTGTGCCATCGATTTCTATTGGTTTGTTGAAGGGACAGTTGATGTCTAATTGCTTGATCAATTTTGTATGTCTATATCTGGTCATTGGAATAACTACTTTAAAGATAGCAATATGCACTATAGCAACCATTGTTGATTCCTTATCATCTTCTTTGAAATTCTATATGACTCTTATTGATTTTTTAAGTTTACTTTAAAATAAAAAAATGAACATAAAGCTTTTGTAAGTGGGGAGTGGAGGAAGGATTGGAAGGAAAGGAGGGGAGGGGGATCAAAACTTTGTACATGTTATGTACATGTACAGATCCCCCATGATGGATGAGATCATTATGTACTGCAAACATGTACTAATACAAAATAAATTTTAAGAAAACAACCACTTTTCAGGTTGCTCATGATATAGGCCATTTTCACTCTACCTGGTGCTCTCTGGCCACTCATCTCTTTGATTTTGTGAAATCCTGGGAGTTCTCAGAACGTTTTATTCTACCACTTTCCTTCAGGTGTTTGTATTATTGATTATCTGTGAAGATCTCTTCTTCCTCACTGTGGAGGGCTGGCTCCCGTGTTGCCTTCCTCCTCCTTCCATCTCTGTCTCCTGCCACAACCAGCTCTCACCCCTGGGCCACATTCTGGTCTCTCTACTGAGCCCTCAGCACACTCTCTTCACACTGGTTCTTGTACCTTGAAGAACAGAGCTTCCCTGGGAAAACAACTCTCTCCATAGCTTGGACAAAATCTTACCTGGGGTCCTCACACTTTTGAGATTAGAGAGTGGGAGATCTTGGTGCCTGCTGATTTGGCTCCTGGAGAGGACTTCAAATGGCCACTTTACTTTTGAGTCCTTCCAAAGGGAAGAAACAGTGAGTCTTTCATGGCCTTTTTAATAAAAGCATTGATTCCATCTACATGGGACCCGCCCTCTTGAATGAATTGACTCCCAAAGGGTGATACCATGACCTAGGTAAACTGAGTTTAAACTTATCAATTTTGGTGGAACACAAATGGTCAAGCCATAGCACTTGTACCTTGCCCATGAGAAGAGAATCTGATGGGGCTGGATGTAAATGTCAGAGATAGAACCCATCTTGCAAAACTGAAACATTTCATTGGAAGACTTAGACTTTTGGGGACCAGGAATTATAAATTGAGTCAAAAGGACATCTAAGACTTGTTCTTGGCAAGCCCTTGAGCCAGATTAGAAATCAGAAACTCCCTGCTCTTTTCTGGTCACAGCAATGCCTTTGTCTTTTTACTTGTCCACTGTAGAGGCCATTACTATATCTGGAAGCACACACTGCCCTTCACCCATTGACTCTGACTCAGATGTAGTGAATAAATGCCAAGGCCCTGGGTGCCTTGTGGCCTTTTGTTCCTCTAGAAAAATTAGTCACCCCAGATCTCTTGCTCTTTCATCCTGCCAGGTGCCCAAATGCCTGACAGGAGAGTAGGGACTTACTGCAGGGGTTCCTGATAGCTAGCACCATGGAAAGTGTCTACCATATTAGATGTTAGGAGATGGGCTGCTCAATGATGTTGGGTATCCATGAGCACCTGGGGACAGAGCGAAGGGCAAGGTACTGGCAGGGCGTGGATGATAGATCTCAACTAGTTCTTGGAGGAAAAGTGTCACAATTACCCCCAAAGGTCTTGGAAGAGTGTGGCGCTGGTGGAGCAGGAGACTACAGATTGATGAATAATCTGAGGATGGCAAACTAGTAATACTTTGTATATTTTTAAGACATTCATTCAAATTTTTTTGTTAGGGTCTTTTGAAGGCATGGTGCTGGGTGTTGGAACAGGATGTAGATATGGAAATCAGAGGCTTCTCCTACTGGAGCTTGGAAGTGTGGTGAGCCAGGTACACAGAAAATGCAAATGCACAATGCCATGCACAAGAATGTCAGGCTGTGATAAGAGTTGTCAAATAAATAAACATGGGTGTGTTCAGAGAGCACCTCTTGTGATAGAAGAGAATGTGTACAGTTAGGGAAATGGGGACATCTGAGGAGAAACATGGCATAGAAGTGCCAGCCAAGCAAAGACCTGTAAGTAGTGGATTTTAATCAGAAAATAAAATAGCAAATGTGTAAACCTAAAGGTATACAAGTGCCAAGCACCTTTAGGGCACAGACAGAGGACTGTGTAGCTTGGATCAGAGGAGTGAGGGGGAGAAAAGTAAGAGAAAGCAAAGCAAGATAAGAGGGGCCCTATAGTTAAGACCATTGGGCAGGTTTTAGATTTCGTATGGTAATGAAAGTATTGGAGGCTTTGTTCAATAAATATATAATTCATTTACTTCTTTACAAATCTGTTGTTGAGAGAAGATAGTTTGTCTTTTTTTTTTTTTTTGAGCAGAGAAAGTGGAGGCTGGGAAATCAATGAGGAAATAGTGCATTAATCAAATTACAAATCATTGTAAATTGCTGGAATTAGAGTGATCTCGTTGGCATTGGAAAATGATTGGATTGTGCATGTTTTGGCGGTGGATGTGCTAGTATTTACTGCTTTCAGGGCATGCATTTCCATTCTCACTCCCCCATGCAACTCACTCTTCAGTGGGATGGGATGTAGAGTGTGCATGTGTGTGGTGAAACTGGGGAAACGCAGCTTCAGGGGAACAGAACAAAGGCCCAATGGCTTCTTGTTCATAGTACTGCCAAGTCCCATGCAGTGAGGTAGGAAAGGGCACCTGACAGTCACGACCCTGGTTTAAGGTGTAGCCAGCTGCACAGTGACGGGTGGAGTAAATATGGACGTGCAGCAGCAGCTGCCAACGGTACCATCCAGAGATTGCAGAAGGTAAACTGCAGCTTTCTTGGGTATTATACAGGAAGGTGAAATTCAGGAGATGGATGAGGAGAGGGATGGAAAGGAAGATGAGGTTTGCACGTGAAATTCTCCACTGAGTTTTTATTGTCTACGTCAAGCTGTTCAGTAAATATGACAGTGTGACAGCCAGAGCCAGAGCTAGGTTGAATTCACTTTTGTTTCTAGTGCATAGCAGAGAATCTGGCACCCACAACACATTAAACCCCTGTTGGATGAATGAATAAATGCACACATGAATGAATGGTGGATATATTTATTGAGAGGCACTTGGTTGAAGACTGGCTTTTTGACTAAAAGCAAAGGTGTCAGAGACCCAATTCAGTGTGAGGAATACAGCCTTACTTCTCTTTTCTCTTGATACTGCTCCATTTTTCCACCAGGAAATAGTGAGCCTTCTCACCCATAGCCCTCTTTTGCCTCTGGCCTCGCACGATGTAATTTGTATGGGCCAGAAGGAAAGCAAGTGCATTGATACAAAATGTGAATCTGTCCATTAACATTCTCCAAAGGGTGTGCCAAGCCCTGGAATCAGTTTAGAGGATTGGTTGGGCCCCTGGTCAGCACATTCTTCGAGCTCACAGAAAAGGGCAAGCACAGAATATTTACAGCCAGGAAGAAATGGCCTCATAAAAATGTATAAGGGTGCGTGCATAAATGATGACTCAGATGAAAAAAGCCATGTTTACATACTGTTACACTAAAAGTATTCACACCTCATCAAATTGTCAGTCTTGTTTGCTGGTAACAATGGGAATTTTCCCCCTGGAAGGCAGTAATAGCTCTCAGTAGAGCACTGCACATTTTGTCTCATTAATCCTTCCCAGATCCCAGCAAAGTGGGTGGTGAGGGTTAGTATTCCTGTTGTTTCAGAGGAGAATAGATAGAAAAAATTGATTTTTCTCCACCCTGTGCTTTCACTGCTTCATGGAATGATGAATCAGAAGCTTGGTCCACTGTGGTGTTAGGACTCTGTCCTTCCTAAAGTCTTCTGGTCTACTGCTCTGTGCGTCTGAGGAAACAGAAGCCAAGAGAAGGAGACTGATATGCCAGAACTCCTCAGCTCCTCAGTGGAAAATGTAAGTCTACCTCTCCTGTCTCCTACCAAGAGAAACTCAGGATGAAAGAAAACGCAGGCCTTAAACAGAAACACCAGCATGTGAAGTAGATGCCAGGATTGTTAGTAGGTTTAGGAATCATTATGACAGTCTCTTAAAGAGTGGCTTTCTTGTTATTATTCATTCCAATTCCTAGGTAAAATTACTATGATCAAGCATGAACTTTTCAGGATTCAAGCTTGTCTATTTTATTCCAAAGCCAATGGTACCAAAGTACCCTCCACTTGGTAGCCACCACTGAGGCACCATGGTGAACAGGGGACCGTGCTTCCTGCTTCCTGTTGCCTGGTAGAACAAAGATGGGCTTTGACATAGACAGACCTGGATGAAAATACAGGCTTCATCCTTGTTAGATTGATGCCTTTGAATGAGAAAGCATACCAAAGCTCGATCTTTCCATCTTACAGAAATGAGCAATTTTACTCAAATAAATAAAAAAGGAAATGAAATATTCCATGGTAGAGTGGATATAAAAGTAAAATGAAGGTCCAGCCAGATAGCTCAGTAGATTAAAGCATCTGTTTAGGCAGACACAGGGACTGAGTTTCAATCCCAGGTGTACCACACTGGCTCCACCCCCAGGGCATGCTGAGATCTCAACTGAGACTGGGCACGGTGTCTTGCCTGTAATCCCAGTGTTTGGGAGGATGAAAACAGGAGAATCACTGAGTCTGATCTGTGTAGGGAGACCCTGTAGATCCTGTACCAAATACATTAAAAATAAACAAATAATTTTTTAAAAAAGAGTAAAATGAGAGAGGGAACTGAGAAAATCTATTATACAGGACAATTTTATATCTATTTGTTCTCTTTACTCTTTATTTCAATAGCAGCCTTGGACATATTTTAATAATTCTTTTGGAGAACATTCCATATATCCCTGTATTGCTTTGGCTTTCCATCCATAATAAACTTATTTAGCATGTCCAAGGTGATTAATATCTTTCCTGTTGATTTTTAAATTAATTATCATTAATTGCGTGTGTAGAGGTTATACTCACAAGCTGTATTTCAGGAGGCTGTTGACTTAGTTATTCAAGCATTTTGAGAATAGGAATAATACAGTAGCTCCACTGGTTACTGAGTACATACTGGGCATGCAACATCATGTAGGATACTGGGTGATGGGGATTGGTGAGCTCAGAGGTGCAGCAGGGACAACTTCATGGCCTATGAAACTCTGGAATGCATATAACCTCTTTGTGTCTGCTCTTCTTTTCATTTTTTATTAATTTTAATGAGAAAGAAATAGCAAAGAGACAGTTTCAAAACAGGTTAGTAGGACAGTTACAGCAATTAATGCATTGCATATTTGTGGTAGTCAATATACTGTGTCAACTTGAGGAAGCTTGGCTGGATTGGCTGTATAGGTTCTGGGGTTGTGGGGGCCCCATCCTGCAGGATGCAGAGGGCCTGCCTTGGGATGTGATTGGTGCCATGCTGGGGTGTGATTGGTTCTACCTTAGGGCCAGACGGGCCACCCCAGAGTGACTCAGCACAAAAGTATATACACAGTAATTGAGGAAGACTTCATGTGGCCCTGCCCTACCCGGCTTCGTTGGAGAAGTCCTGGTCTTTGGAGGAGCTTGATCTTCGCAGCCACATCACTTTGGAAGAACTCCAATCTTCACAGTGAGGCACCAGTGCAGAATTTGGAAGAGAGAGGCTTGATGGATGTCATTGCTGCTCCTCCTCCTCTGCTCTTCATTGTTTTCTGCCACCAAGAACTGCTGTCGTTTGCCTTGGAGCCAGCGGAGTATGAACTGAAACCTCCACAAACTGTGAGCTAAATAAACCTTTCCTTCCTCCATTTTAAGTGTTGGGTATTGTTCCAGCAATGAGTAAAAAGTGACTAAAACAGTATTGTTGTCTTTGTATAGTTATTCAGAGTACAAGATGTGTATATGATACCTTGTCTAAACACTGTTAGTACAAATCTTTCTTCTCATTGTACTAAGAGATAGCAGTTTATATCTATCCTAACTACTTTTTTTCACTACAAAATGGTCCTACTTTTATATCTGTTCCTTTTTTTGGAAATTATGGGGTCACAGAGGAAAGTGATCAGCAATGTGTAGTGTACCTAAGGAGAGTCACCTAGAGAGAAAACATTCTCTCAGGCTTTCACAGAGAACAAATTGGTCAGCAATGGCTGTGACTCATCCAGATGGTTGACACTGAAAAAAGTTTTACAAAATGCTGTATCCTAAGGGGATTTGACTGACCTTGTCGGATACAAAAGTTGCATTTTCTGTTATATAGATCTTGCTTTATCTTGGTCTTAACCATGCAACAGAAAAGTCTAACAACGAGGTATAAAAAGTAAAGCCATATTAATATACTGAACTGTAAAAGGCTCAAGCCATAAACTTCTGACATTGCCAATTCTGCTGATAACCCACTACTATTGTGGACTATTGGACTCTATTGGGTTATTTTGCTGAATTCACGAACCTGCAATATTTGAATGGCAATGCAACACATATCTCTGCTCTTCTTTTCTACATGATGACCAAAAAGATGAAAAGATTTGCAAAAATGAAGTGAGATTACACATACTGTTTGATATATTCATGCAGTACCTGAGTCATAGATATGG
>PVKN010015585.1:0-18409 GCA_004027915.1 Capromys pilorides | reverse complement strand
AAATTTTTCTCTTATATTATGAAAACATTAATTTTATTGCTAATCACTTATGTTTCATTTCACTTGAGGTTAATTTTTTAAAAAACAACTGAATATAAAAATATGAAATCTTTCAGTTTACTGGGCCTGAGTGACTCATTGCAGACCTTTGCCTGATTCACTGGTGAGAATTCCTTTAATGAGGTTCTTAGATGCTGCAGGCCTCAGTTTCCTTAATTACACAGTCAGGAAGCTGTTAGAGGAGCTGTTCTGCCCAGCTTTGATTCTTGTTCCAAGATTGTACTCAGTGTTCTTAATCTTTCCAATTCTCACACATTTTCCTGAGCTATTATCCATACTTTAAAACTGCATTTCCAGTTGCCTTTGTATTTGTGCCATAACATAATATAGTTTTGTGTTTTTCAAATCTAATTGTGAGTAATAGCTATGAAAACTGATATTGTGTTAAGGTATTTAGTGAATATCCCAAGATCAGCTGTCCTGCACAAATTGTAGCACTGTTAAGCAAACACTGCGATCAGGTTCTACTGTTGCTTGGTTCCATAAATTGGGGCAAGTAGGGAGATACGTCTGCATCATTTCTGGGTGTTAATTGTAATATGAGTAACAATAGCTATATTCCTTTTTAGAATTTGAAAGTTACTGAAATCTTGTGTGTGTCCGTTCATTGTTGTGGAGGTACTCAAATCCTCACAGGACTAATTCACAATGGCAATAAGGACACTACAGGAGAAACTGGATAATATCGCCAGTGTTTTCCTTTCTTTCTCTATCAGTGCCTTTCTCTGTCAGTGAAACCCTTGTAGCTGGCCCTGGTTTTTAGTATGCAAGATGGGTTTTAGAACAGTTTCTCCCTGCTCCCTGCTGAACACAGTGCTGACAGTTGAGCTTCTTTTTCCCTTTGGAAGAATTCTTTTATGAAGAAAAAATCAGTCTACTTATCTGATCTTATGAAGCAAAGTAGAACAGATAGTTCATCTTGGAAAGATGGCCCACATTCATGGGTGGCCATCTGACAGGACCGTGAAATGGCCCGTTCACCACTGAGATTCTTCTCATGCTCAGTTCTGAGCTGTTTGGAAGACATGCTAATTGCTAGAATAATCCGGAAACATTCCGTGGCTTTACGATATTGCACCATATTGCCATGTCCTTGGCCCTGTATCTTCCCATTTGCTATCTGGTGATCTGAGCAATTGCTCTGAAGAGCACAGTGTGCAATAGAATAACCATTGTTGATTTCTTATCATTTTGTTTTGAAATTCTGTATTGTCTCTAATGTTTTTTTATGTTTTTGTTGTCTTTAAAAAGTAGAAAAATGGATGCAAAGTTACAAATAGGGTCTTCAGTTATTTTCTAATAAGTGAAGAAACTTAAGATTTTAAGTGAGGATAGTGTTTAAAGAAATAGAAAAAGAGAACAAGAGAAAGTTAGACTTCTTCCTGTCACTGTGGCCTGTATTGGTATCATCCCTGTCATCTCTACCTATTAAAGGAGTGAAACACTCCATGTTTAAGTGCATCTTTCAGGTAGACACCAGCTTTAAATTTAAAAGTCAACTTAATGCAAAGGGTTGCTCAAGGAAACAAAGATGGTAGCCAGTGTTAGTGAGGGAAGGGAGAGAGTCCCAGTGACATTAAAGTTGCATAGTATGTATTTCGAGTTACAATAGACAGTACAATGCAAAGTTGCCTCACAGTATGCATTGCTCCTTGCAGGAGTGAGGTAGAGTTGTTTTATACCAGCAAGTAATCTTCAGAGGCATGGATGAGGTAGATGACGCAGAGGAAGAAACAGGGCACAGAGAACCCCAGGAATCTCCCTGAGGTGGCTGGGTTAGGAACTAACACCATGGATGTGCGCAGCCATCCTGGGGGTGCCTGGGGTGGGAGTGAGGCAGACAACAGGAGGTGGCTGCCCCGTCCTGATCTCAAAAGATCATTGCAAATAATGAAGAGAAGAGAAAAAAGAAAAGATGAGCGAAAAGATGGGGGAAAAACACACAAGTATACATACAGGATGGCTGAGGTGACTGTACTGAAAATATTCATTGGTCTTTGGAAAACAGCAGTTAATGTGTAGCATTTTCACCTTGACCAACTCTGTGTGCTGATAGCTGTGATCTAAGCTATTGCATTGAAGACAGCAATGTGTAATGCAAAAACCAGGCTTGAATACCTGACATCTTGGTCTTCTAAATGGGTACCATTTGTAATATCATATCAATTAATGTAATCTACTGACTTTAAAACAAACTTTTAAAAAAAGTTAAAAATAAAAAGAGAGACAAGAACAAAAATTAAAGGTTTCTTAAAAGCAAGTGCTAATATCCAACCATCTGTCCAATCTTACATAACAAACGATATTTGCTAATCTGAGCAACACATTGGACGATAAAATTGATAATATATCAACCATTGTTAATCAGCTCTTCTTGGTTTGAAAATCTGCAACATGTACCGTTGTATGTTGCCCTGTTTCTTTCTTTGTTTCTAATTTTTGTTCTTGGTTTGCTTTCACTTTTCAAAATAAAAATAACATAAAATAAAATAAAATAAAAAAGATCATGTCCTGGTTGGGTGAGACAGGGCTATCTCTGCAGGGTGAGCTTTCTCCTCTGTGCTCCTGGCTGCTCCCTCCCCTGGGCTCTTCTGCAAGGCCACCTCAACTTCTGTCTTCTTCCTCTGTACTTTTCTTCTACTCTGTTCCTCCCCTGAAAGTGTGGCCCTCGCTGGCCTTGGGCCGGGCTCCTTCTCTGACTCTGTCTGGTCCCTTAGACTCTGGGTGACAGTGGCAGCCAGCCCCCTGCAGCCAACCAATTGCCCACTCAATGCTGACCCCAGAAGTGCAGCCACGCCCGTGAAATTAAAGCTTTCACTTAAAAGGTTGCACTCCGGGTGGGCATGAGATAAAGTGACACAGATTACTTGGAGAACCTAGAGGAAGAGGCTCATTTGGATAAAAATAGTTATTTCTGTATTTTCAGACATATGCAGCATGCTAGTAACAGCAAAAACTATAAACTCTTGTTAATGTCACTCAGCCGTAAACTATACCTGAGTAGGCCTAATAATAAATATTTTCTTTGTTGGCCTAATATATTCTTGGGGTGAAGCCTTCATGCCAAAAGAATCTTGGCAACAAGCCTCTGGAAAAAGCACTGTTTTAGAAGTTTAGCTTCAATATCCATCTCTCAGAGCGCCTACTTTAGTCATAGGGAGCTGCTAGCAGCAAAGACAGTGGCTGAGAAAAGCGGGGCAGAAACGCCATCCGTCATAACGATTGAATGAACAGCATTGCATCTGGAGATGAGAGATGCTCGGGAAAAATGAACCTTTCACCAGGGAAACAATCTCCCTTGGAAAAAGCAGTGCGTGCTACACTGTCACATAATTTCATAAATTCTCAATCAATTATACATCACCATGGAAATGCTTCCCGTTTGAAATGTCCCTCCTTTGACCCAGTAACTATCATGAGAAAGGCCCATGGGAAACCTCAGCCTGCCACTTATTTGGTAATTTACTGTAACTTGTTCCAGAAAGCTCCCTAATGTTTTCTTACACTTAGCGATGCAACTTGAACATACCTGGTGAGCCACTGAACTGTGGCTCCCAGTGGATCCTGCCTTTGAAGCCAAGGTGACCAACCTGGCTTCATTCTACACAAAGCTAATAAGCTTCTCTCCCTGTATGTCAAGTCGCAAAAGATATTCTCCGATGTGGCTCTTCAAAGCTTTCTTAGTGATTTTTGTCACCATGGCCCAAGGTGCTGTGCGTATATGAC
Source organism: Capromys pilorides (assembly GCA_004027915.1). Lineage (NCBI taxonomy): Eukaryota > Metazoa > Chordata > Mammalia > Rodentia > Capromyidae > Capromys > Capromys pilorides. Next base: position 14,623 of record PVKN010015585.1, on the reverse strand, counting down.
TTCACCAGTAAGGCCACAAGAGAATACACAGTGGATTTTGCCATTCAGTGCATCTTGACACTAAATGCTGTCTGGCATAGAATAAATGAGATTCCCTGGGGGCTTCCTGTTCAGTATGATTTCATCCAATAAACATGAGCTTAGCACCAGCTGGGAGTGAAGGTCGGCCTGGGCACTGGAGGAGCCCAGGGATGAGTGACAGGCACCTGAAGTCCACACCTGTGGGCTCCCCATCGCTGAGTGCAGGAAGAAACACTGAAAAATAGCTCTGACATGGGGGCTGGGGAGATAGCTCCATGGCACAAGTGCCTGCCTGGCAAGTGCAAGGTCATGAGTTCAAACCCTGATCCTCCTCCCCACCCCCCACCTCCCCACCCCCGCCGTCACCAAAAAAAAAAAAAAGAGCTCTGATATATGCTGACTGGGAGACATGCCATCACAGCTCTACGGCAGCAGGAGCACCGCACTCCAATTCTCAGAGGAGTTTCTTTTAAAAAAACTGCTGGCAGAATATAGCACTGTTTTAGAGGAAGAAGATATTTATGTATAGTTTAGAATTTATTTATCTATATACATGAGAAATAAAAGAGTGATCATTTGCCATCAAGGGAGGCAAAGCGTTTGGACAGTAGATGCCATCAAATTCCTGACTTAGTCTCTAGAATTTAGGGTTTACTAAAGAGATAGAGACAGAGACAGTAAGATTGAAAGATATGAACCCTTCATAGTTGCAGCATGAAAAATAATGTCAATTCTATATGCCAGAATGAAAAAAACATATGTTGATGTTTCAGACAGGTTTTGCTTTTGATTCAGGTTTGCTTTTGATTCAAGAAGCATATGCAAAACATTCTAGAATAATTTTAATTATTCCTTCATAATTACATTTTTTTTTTTTTGTACTAGGGATTGATCCCAGAGAGCACTGAGCTAAATCCTCGGCTCTTCCTAAAATATTTTGAGACGGTAAGTTCCCCATGGTGGCCTTAGAACTCAGGGTCCTCTTGCCTTAGCCTCCCTGGAAGCTGGGCCTACAGTCATGCACTACCTGCCATCCTTAGTGAGAAGTCTTCATTTCTACTCCAAGCATGGGCTTCACGGCTGACAAGCAACACAATTTCCCTTCACTGCAAACCCAGCACAGAGCAGTGCAAGCTCGGTGCCAGCGTGGCAGCCTCTGCGCACACAGGCTCTGGCCCTGGCAGCTCCTGCTGCCCTTGCCCCTTGCAGTCAGAGGAGAGCTCTGTGTCTGAGGATGGCCGCATGCAATGATGCTGTATTGGCTTTAGGCAGGAAGACATTTCCCTGCCTCTCACAAACACTGTCGTTTCTACCAGCGAAGAAGTCAGTGCCAGGAAGAACCAGATGCAGGGCATTCTTAGCACCCCCGGGGTAGCTGGCTTCAAATGTTAGTGTGCTACTGTAGAAAAGATTGAAAGAGGGGCCAGGGAGATAGCTCAGTGGAATAAGTGCTTGCCAAGGTCCTGAGTTCAATCCCTGGTATCGCGTGCATGCGCATGAGGGAGAGAAGATTGAAAGATATGAACCCTTCATAGTTGCAGCGTGCAAAATAATGTTGGTTCTACATGCCAGAATGAAAAAGCATATGTTTATGTTTCAGACAGGTTTTGCTTTTGTTTTGTTTTCATTTTTAATCTGGAAGTTACGACTCCATGCGTCCAAAGAGAATCTTTATTTTTATGGCCGCCCTTGTGGGAAGGCACCTGACTGCCTTTTCCCCGCTAATTCCTCACAGTCTAGCACTAACACTATAGTAGCGGGAGGTGTTTTCAAAAGTGAACGCTTCTTTTTCTTGTCTTAACGCACTAGGAGAAATCACAAAACGCCCCGTGGAGCTGGAGAGTGAGGAACTGTAAAACTCTCACTTCTATGATGGAAAAGGAAAAATAGCTTTTGTCTTCTGTCAGCAACCAAAAAATTTTGGTTCTCTGGTTGCCAGAGAAAACTGATCTCAGCCCTGTGCCAGAGCCCTTTAGGCTATGTGCTCTCGGCAAAACAGCGCTTTCACTGCATTAGGGTTGCTCCTTGGGTATACGAGTCCTGTCTTCCTCATTTCTTCTCTGAAAAGTTTCTTTTCTCAGTCGGTCAGAGAGAGTGACTGGAGGGAGCAACGGTCTCGTAGAGAGAGTGGGGAGCTTACAGGACAAGGCCAGGAGCTCACTGAAATACCTCCCTGAGGAAGCTGTGGCGTGACATCGCTGTTCAGGGCTGTCTGGCTGTAGAGATCCAAAAGGAACAGTCAGCTCTTTCACACACGGGGAATGACAAACGCGTCCGAAAGACTAACAGCTCTGTGGTGGGTGCTGACTTAGCCGGAGCAGCGCAAGGACACGGTGCTGGAGCCAAAGCTTAGTAAACACTTACTGGGCCCACTGTAGAATGAACCCATGGGCAAAGGTTGTGATCAGAGGCTGCGTCTTAATCATTAACTGTCAAAACAGAGGTAAACAGAACCTGTGACATGGGCCTCTAAAAATACTGCTTATTGGCAACTGCTCCCTGGAAGAGGTATTTTGTGTTCATTGGAACCATGAGTGTGTGTGAGTGAAATTTTCCAGCAGTTCACAGAAATATCCAGACCACATCAGGGACACATCTGTGAATTTGAGAAAAAACTGAAAGGGACGGCATTAGAGCGCGATGCTATCTAGGCGGGCAGCGGTGTCTGCGTGCTTTTTCGTCTTGGCATGGTTGGGACCCAGTTGTAGGTCAAGCGCCCTGTGTCAAGTTGCCAGTCAACATGGTCTGCATCTGGCTTGTGTGGATTATTATTTTGCCACCTGTTGTTCTGTGTGCAAGGCTTTAGCTAGTCCATGGGGATGTGACTTAAAAGCCGTGTTGTCACCCACACAGTCATACCTCACTCACCTCCTGGCTTGGAAGAAGCTCCTTAGAAGTATGAGGGTAAAAGCCATGAAAAGAACCAATGAAAAGGCCTTTTATTTTTCTAGATTTAAAATAGTTTATTTCAAATAGGTTCAGTGGATCACCATGATGAGTAACATAAAGAATAGTAAAAATATTATGGCCAATGAAGTTACAGGCTTTGAAGCTGGCAGTGCTGATGTGCGCCCCTAACCCCAGCACCCAGGAGCTGAAGCAAGAGGATCAAAGCAAGTTTGAGGCCATCAGGGTTGCATAGTGAGTTCAAGGCCACCCTGAGCTACATAGTGAGTCTCTAAAAACGGTTATGTGCTCTAAAATCTACATACCTCACACAAGGAAATGTGACTTGAGAGATTTAAAAGATACATTTATATTTGGTGAAAGTGGTGACTTCTAGACCAAAGAAGAAGCAATTGACTTCTTCTAGTGGTTCTTGTGTTGGGTTTCTTCCCGCCCCTCTCCCAGAGATGATGCCTTTTACATGGACATACCTTCAGTTGCTGGAGGCCAAGTACCCCCATCATGCTAGGCTATCCTGCCTCTGCACATGCTCGTAAGCATCTCTGAGATCAGTCACCTGGCTTCCTTTCCCCTCACAGCAGGCTGGTAAGGGCACCACTGAGCTGTCCCCTTTCACTTCATTTCTGTCCCCACAGTGCCTGCAGTCCCTTTCCATTTTGCTGCTCCGGCACACATGGGAGCACATTTACAATCAGCCACTCTTGGGTGGCCGTCTCAGGACACAGACCAAGCTACTGGATACTCCTTCCTTCCTTCCCGATTTCCTTCCCTGGTTCTCTGTCTACCAGGGCCGCACTGCGCTTCTCTGCTCACCCCCAGGATCACATCCTCTGGTCCCGTGGCCCTGCGCTTGCAGTGTCCTCCACCGAGAACACTTTCCTGCCTCCTACCCCAGTCTCTTGCATAAAGCATGTCTTTATTTCTCAAAAAATTTTCATCTGGGATGCCAGTTTTGAGAAGTTCATGCTGTTAGAAGCCAAGGAGCAATAAGATGCATATTTTACCCACTAAGCCACTAACACTCAAAAATGGTACCAGTGCTGGGTGATTTCAGCATTGTGTAAGTTCTTTAACTTTAGCACAGGCCTGGATCTGGGGTGACAAGGTCCCCAGCAGCTCCAGATCCTGAGCTTTAGAGGTTCTCTTAAGAATTAATCAGGAGAGGACATAATAAGCATAACAGTAACTTCTAAGAATGAAAATGTGTTGGTTTTATTTGATAACTGAATAGTAATAATCTAACAGATTTTAATTTCCTTAAGTGACTTCTGTAGAAATCAATTAGACCTTTGAAATATCCACTATATTCATATTTAGATGGTTAATTTTAAGTAACCATGATGAGATCAAAATAAATTTGAGTCCTAAATTCAAACCAAACCTTATAAATATGATGTATGTTAGCAAGCCGTAAATATTATGTGCATTAGCAAGATGTAGTTAATACTTGCATTTAGACATGCTGCAGTCACAACATGTACTATATCAGTACTATTTCTATCCACAGATTAAATAATTCAACTCAGAGAAATAGAAATGTAGAGTTTCCTGATACCTATTAAGTTCATAGCTAAGCAAGTAATTGGAATAAAGCACCTTACCACACAGATCGGGAGAGTTCGCACTCTCAGGTATCTGTGAGAATAACACGTACAAACATCAGATAAGAAGACAGTGGTTGCCTCTGTTACTGAATGTTTGTTGTTTATAGAAAAACAAATTATTATTATTTTATTTATTTATTTATTTTGTGGGACCGGGGTTCGAACTCACGACCTTGCACTTGACAGGCAGGCACTTGTGCCACGGAGCTGTCTCCCCAGCCCTAAAACGAATTATTTTTATAATAATGTTTTTTATTCATTTTCAAGCTATGTGACTATTTGTGGCTCTTAGTTGCATGAAAATTGGAAAATAAGCCTGAAAGTTTAAAACATAAACTTGAAAATAAAATGATTAAGCCTCAGAGAGATAATATAAAGTATCATGATCAGTTCAGTTAAAGCCTTCAAGACTAAAACTGGACAAAGTTATCAACAAAGTAGGGCAACAGGAAAGACTAATGGTGTTCAAGCCACATCAAGAAAGAAACGAAATGACTAGCAAACCTTCATCGGAAAATTCCATGGTTCTAGATGTTCGGCACATGCATCTTCATTTTACGAGTTATCATTTGCCTGTGTTACCAAAAATTCTTTGTAAAATTTCCTTTTATTTGGTTAGTGATAACCCAGCCTATGGAATTCTCTAGTTATTCACAGTGTGGATATTTTCAATTTTTCACAGTTGAAAATTCAAGAGAAGGGGCTGGGGACCTACCTCAGTGGTCTAAACACCTGCTTGGCAAGCGTTAGAACCCAGGTTCGATCCCCGGTACTGCATGTTGTGCCAGCCCTGCGCACCGAGCCAGCCACTGAAACTGGGTATAGTGGCACATGCTTAAAATTCCAACACTAGGAAGGCTGAGACAAGAGGATCACTATGAGTCCAAGCTACATAGCAAGACCCTATAACAAATAAATAAACAAAAAGATTTTAAAAGCTTCAAAGCAAATCAACACTTGTGCTATAATTTGGGAGGGGGCAGGTACATACCTCAGGTTGTTTCCTTTGGATAGATTTCTGGAATAGGAACACTAGCTCATAAGGCTGTGACTACATAGAGGGTGAGGTGAGGTGAACGTAAGTGAAACACATGCATACATTCTCAAAAGATTTTAAAAAATACAGCAGCCCCTTAAGGGGGTAGTATTCACTGGGCTTACTGGAAAGATATGCTTTATTTTTCTTTGTCTTTAAAGTTTTACCCAATGCAGTAAAATAAGGAAGAGAACTTTTTAGAACCCTGGCCCTCTTGCATGCTAGGCAAGTGCTCTATCACTGAATGAATTCTTGGCATCATTTTGTTTAGCTTTGTTTTGTTTTATTTTGAAACTAGGTTTCACTAAGTCACCAAATTGCCTTGATTGCTTTTGAATTTGAAGTCCTGCTTCTGTGTCCGAGGGTACAAAGATGACAGGCATGTGCCGCCGTGCCTGGCTTGTCATTGCATTTTTCTTGTACTTTTACTGACATAATTTGCAATGGAGCTTCCTTCCCCTTTTACCATATTTATAAAGGCAATAGGGAAACTAATGCTAAGCCAGGCATGGTGGCACATGCCTGCAATCCCAGCACTTGACAAGCTGAAGCAGAGGATCATTGCAAGTTCAAGACCAGTCTGGGTTACAAAGTGAGCTCAAGGTCAGCCTGAACTCCACAGTGAGCTCTTGTCTCAAAAGGACAAAAAAGAAAACAAAAGAGAAGAAACTAACACTGTGTGGTGATTTCCCCAATCAATACCAAGTATAAGAGAAACACTTTTGAAAGCTCGAATTTCTATCACTGTGCATGGAACTCATAAGGTATTGTGAAGATTCATAAATGAGGATTCCAACAGACTACAGGGAAAAAGAGCTAGCGTCAAAATCCAAGCGATTTCTGGGTTCCACAGCACTGCCTCTTTCTTCAGTCCTCTACCACCAGTTGCCTCTCAATCACCTTCAGGCACAGTGGGAAGTACAGAATAAAGCTCTTGAAAATACAGAACAAATGCGAGGTCACGTCAATGTGATCCATGACTGCTTTCCCTGGTGCTCCAGAGCCTGTTTTAGAATTTACTTTTCATTCCTCATCTAAAATGCATCCATTTATAGCCACTCAGGTGATCCAAGGGAAGACTATGGAGATTATATTAACCTCAAACAAATTACTGTTTCTAAGAATAAGACATCTCAAAAAAATATCAGCAAAGCCATTTCAGGCAAGTGAAAAAGGTGAGAGATATCAGGTCGCAGGTGTTTAGTCTACCAACCAACCATGTAAATAGTTTCTAATGACAATGATAGGAACACTTTCCACTGGTCGGTAAATCTATCATGAGCATTCTTTTCTAATCTTCTTGTAAGCCAAAAGAAGAGTTAAATCATTTCTATAACTGAGCCACAGTCAGGAATTCTGAGTGGAAACTTAGTTCGGGGCTAATTTTGAGAACAGATCTCATGTCTACGTGAGATACGATACTTTAGAGCTCACTGGTAGGAGCTCTACATTTGGACACTAAAAACATGAGGCACAGTAGCTTTATAAAAACCTAGGATACTTAAGGTCCTGGGATAAATGCCCACATGTAGCAAAGCCAATACCAGATTTGGGGAGGCTGGGCTCTTAGGACTAGCCCAGAGATAGTGCCACGACTTTTCCCTTAAGGGTCTGCTTCCAGCCCAGATCTTTCCCGAGTTTATTATAGAGATATTCGCATGCAGCAATTTGTGATGACATCTCATGCCACCCTTCACTTCTAAAGTCAAAGTTACTTTTATACAGAGAGACCAGGGAGAATAGTGACAATAGAAGCACAGATCGTACCTGAGACAAATACTGACTGGTCAGTCCAAGGATGGACTGCTCGTTTGTCTCAAGGACAAACTCAAGCACTGGAGGGAGGGCCCGGCACAGATGTCCGGATACAGTCAATCAGTTAAGCTCGTGTTGACAATGGTGAAGCCCGAAGGAACAGGGTCATTTACTATAATATGTAGACCATGTTGGGGCGTCACAGGTTCAATGCAAGGCAGTGTGTTCACATGAGGCAGTTTCCAAGGAGAAATGGGTTGTGTAATTACGCCTGGGTTTTGGTAAGCTGGGAGACCATGTAACTGGCTGAAGGTGAGCTGGGAACAGGCCTTTGTTTTCTCTTCAGTTGTGATAGGATATGGATGCTTGAACCACAAAGAGGGTCGCTACATAGACGTTAACCCTCTTCCTAAGCCAGATTCTCTGGCTCAGCAATATTCAAAAATCTCCTCTGCATAAACATGTCCTACTATTTTTTCAAACTGAAGTGAGACTAGAATGAATACACATAGAATTCTTTACAGATTAAAGTAATGATATGAGGTTGGTTTTGTTTTAACCATGTGAGGGGGAGAGCGGAGTACACGGGGAACTTCACTCTGCATGACATACAGAGTCACTTATCTTGTTGTGTGTGATGCTTGAGATATAGGAAATTGCCACTGCATTGTCACAAAGGGGCTGAGCGGCTGCCTAAGACTCTTCATATCTTACCTCTATTCCTCGAAACTGAACGTGTAACTCCGAGAGCGTGACGCATGTAGAACAAACGTTGGCTTTCTCTTGCCATCATTATTTGCTCGTTATTAAGAGGATACCACCTATGGTGCACATGGAGAAGGTGCTAGTAGCTGAAGAGAATCTGTTTCTTTACTCCCTTTTTCAGATAGGATTATTTCAAATGGTCCCATCTCTGGAGTATTTAAAACATTTTGATACAATAAGGATAATCAACAAAATGAGAAATCTGTCTTTTGAAAGTAAATGTGGATTCTCTCAGTACCCACTGGCTGATTTCAGGTCAAATTGTTTATTCCAGTATTTGGGAAAGTTCCAGGATGCTACTGTGAACGTGGATGGGGCCCATGGGTGGAAGAGGTCAGCCAAGGCTACTTATCAGTCTCATTTAAGACAGGGATTTGGCTTAGGCTCAGAAGGAAGGACTCTGGTTGCCAAACCCAGGTTAGATCCTTATATTCTTTCACATTCCAACTCTGGAGCCTCTGTGTTGAAACTCTAAGAAAATCTTAGCAAATTCAATACAGTCTCTGTCTCTCCTTGAATCAAAGTAGGAATGTGTAATTTCAGTTCACAAGTGCACTCTCGTTTGGGCTATTCAGGTAAGTGCAAATAAAGATTCTTTATTTTTATTTATTTTTCTCTTTATTTAGTACAGTACAGGGTATACAGGGTCTCACTATAAAGATCAGACTTGTAGCGATTCTTCTGTTTTCAGGTTCCCAAGTGCTGGGACTACAGGTGTGTGCCACCATGCCCGGTCTCCATTGCCCTCTCTGCATGCTCTGGGGGCAGGGCTGGCATGGCATGCTGGAGATTGAATCATGATCCCTGCTTGTGCCTAAACAAGTGGTTCAATCTGCTGAGCTATCTGGTCAACCCTGCAAATAAAGATGCTTTATGGCATGCGGAAGATATGAAGCAGAGCGGAAAAGCCTAAGCCATGTGTGATGATGACTAGTTATATGTGTTAGCTTCATTAAACTATAGCACCATTGTCCATCAAATAGCAGTCTAGAGATTTCCCAGATGTGGTTCATATCTGTATTCAATTTAATTTAAGTAAAACACTTATATTGATGATGAGTGGGCCTTGTCCCATGAGTTGGACAGGCTAAAGAGCAAACTTTACAGTTCCCTGAGAAACTGCCTTCCAACAGCAGTAGTATCTCTTGTGCCTGCTGGCCTGCTCTATGGATTTCAGACTTGCCAATCTCCACAGCTGTGTTCGCCACTTCGTAAAGCTAATCTTGGTCTCTCCCTCTCTGTATAAATAGGAAGTGTGTTCCTATGGTGAATAATGGCTGATCCACTATCCTGTGCCATTTAGCTAAATGAATACATGCAAATTTAAAGACATGTCCCACATATTAAATGGCAAATATACATATGTATAAAAAATTTAAAATGAAGTGCAGGAGCTCATAGTAAGTATGCAAAAATAGTTTTACCTTTCTGGAGAAATAGCATTGGAAATAGAAAATGAATGGATAAATATAGTTTACAATGGCAACATTGGTGTGGGTGTGCCCCCCACCGAGGGCTGGACCATTCTTGATTCCCACCTGTTGGTATTTGTATTTATAAATTACATTATGCATTGCAATAGGACTAAGGCAGCTCTCACGTGAGAAACTAAAACCTCAAAGACATGTTGAAGATGGAGAGGGACACAGCTGTGGAAACACTGAGATGAACAGCAGACAGGCTTGCGAGCTTGCAGGCATAGTCCACCCCTTTCTCAAGGCCTGGCTCGATTCTCAGGGTTCAGCTCTTTTATAATTATTAGTGCAACACCCTCTGGGTCACTACAATGTTTTCTGTTGCTCCTTGGTGCCACTTCACACGGTCCTTAAAGGCTGACTCTGCATGTGGCTTTGTACAGAGGAGCCACAGGAGTGGTGGGCAGTGCCAGGTCTGTTTCTGTGTTTCATGAGGTGGATTCCTGATGCCCTTGCTAGGAAACGTGGGACTCACAAGGTCACGCGGATTCATGCAGAGCTGGGGGAGGGTAAATGATCATGGAAGACACTGGCTTGGAAGTGCCCCCAAGGGCTGCAGCCCTGGTATGCTTCCAGCGATGAACTCAATGGCTTGGTCACTCGGAGCACACGAGGCGAAGGGTATGCAGTGAGCAGGTTGCATGTCACTGTGGCCTTTTCCCTGGCACAACAGCTATTTCTTTCTTTTCCTTTATAGTCAGCTGAGTGTATCTCAGGCACTCAAGCATTAATTAATGGTCAAAAAGAATTAGGTCGTAGCAACCAATAATAGATACAGAAGATATATAATTCAAACTATAAATAGCATTGTACTGATTAAACATCAATATTAGCATACTATTTATTTTCTTTTTTATTTTTATTTATTTTGAATAATAGAAAAATAATAGATAAGACATTAAAAATGCTACACAATTTTGAAAAGAGATGATGGGTATCAACAGTGGTTGTTATATTGTGCATTGCTGTCTTCAGTGTAGTAATATTAGCATATGATTTAACGTTGATCTTTTTTCCATTAGCTTAGTCACTATCAAAAACACCTGAAATAATTAACTTTTTTTTTTTTGAGGTACCAGGATTGAACTCAGGACCTTGTACTTGTGACATAATTAACTCATGAAGTGCAAAGATTGACTTGACCTTATAGATTTAGAGTGTCCAGTCCACGGTAGGCAAGCCCACTGATTTAGGGGATCCTGTAGGGTTCCAGGTGGCAGTGGCAGGGGCCCAGATTGTAGTGAACCATTCACCTGATGGACAGGAAGTGAAAGAATAGGAAGGCTCCACAAACCCCTGCCGGAGCTACCCACCAATGCCATGGGCCTTCCAGGGCCACATGCTAAGCTTCTGTCACCTCCCAACAAAGCCAATGTGAGACCTAGGCCTCTCTAACACAGGGCCTTTTGGGGACAATCAATATCCAAAGCATACACACTACAGCCCTACTCAAAATTAGATCTCATCTTGTTCCTTATTCACACCATAAATAAGCCACTCTACTATTGTCTCAGTTACTCTTCTCTCCTTGCTGGGACCAATACCCAACACCCAAAATGAAAGAAAGAAAGGTTTATTTAGCTCACAGTTACTGGAGGTTTCAGTCCATACTATGCTGGCTCCAAGGCAGAGTGGCACAGGGCAGAGAGGAGCAGTTCATGGCAGCAGAAAAATTGCAACAGAGGCAACAGAGAGAGTCTATCTCTCTGTCTCTCTTATGTTACATTCAGGCTCTCTGCCTCAGGCTATCTGCCTCAGGCTACACCCACAATCCCAGTAGTACTCAAACCCATAATCCCATCAGTACTAAAACCCATAATCCCAATGGATCCTAAATTAATCACAAACTCCACAAGTCTGCCCCATGATTGCACAGGGCTTTGGCAGGACAACTAGACACAAACCATAACACCTACTGAAAATGAAATATCCTAATTTACAAGGTATCTTATGAACATGGTTAAAATCTCAGCTAAAGTAAATAATTATCATGACAATAACCCACCCATGACAGCATTAACTGCCTGCACTCTGACAGTCAATGAGGAGCACCCCTCACTGTAAGGAGCTATCATCACGACACTTTAGCCTCAAGAGTTTGTGTATGTGTTACTCAGGTGTGCCCTATCCTGAAGATTTTGATAAATCAATAATAATAATAATAATAATATTGAGAATCATTATGTGGTTTTGTTTGACACACTTCCTCACTGGTAATCGATAATGTAGTCATTAGAGATGCATTAGGCATTAAATACAAATTTAGCTCCTTCCATCAAGCTTTGCCACCCCTTGTGAGTGTTTCTGTTTTGCAAAAGGCAGAGATTAGTGCTGTGTCAGCGAGACCCAAGAGCAGCGCAAGCCCAGGCACCGGCGCAGAATGTCCCTGCACTGTGGAGTTCATTTCTTACTTAAATTAAGGACCCACCTGCCTGAGAATAATCTCATCATACACAAGGTGCAGTTCCACTCTCAGTGTTTTCCGCTTCTTAATCTCATTACAGTTATTTGTGTTTCTACTTTTGACCTTCAGCATTTTTAAAATCAGTGTTTCTGACAAGCTTTAATATTGCTGCCTTAAATATGACAGAGACATCTAATTACACTGAATCCTTAATCAGCCATAGTAGGTCAGTGAGGCTCCCCACCCATTGCTCCCCACCCGGCTCTCGTTGAGGATATAACGCCTCTGGAATGAAGGGTCGGGCCAAGTCATGGGGCCAAGTCACAGGGCCAAGTCACAGGGCCAAGTCGCGAGGTCGCGTCTGATGTACCATGCTTCGAAGGCTGCTCTGCCTTTGGGTCCTAAAGGGCTGTGAGTGGCCTCAGAATCCAAGTACCTAGGACACCACCAGGCAGGCATCTGTCCCAGATCCTGACCTCATTCTCACCAACTCTAACAAATTCAGGTGCACTGTGGCAGACATAAAAGGGTTTCTCTGGCTCCCTGTGGTCCTGGTTGGCTTTGAAATATGGTACCGGCTTCACCTCACTGTCAAGGCTGTATAGTAGGGTTACAGATAGTTGCATGATTTTCCAATGTGGACTCCAAACTGACAATGACAAAATGTCAACCAATGAGATATTATTAGCTTGGATTCAAATCTCTTCCACTGTACAAGGCACTCAGCAATTCTGAGCATATGTAACGTTTTGCTTCTATAAATTATATAATTTTCAAATTAATTAATTAATTTATTTATTTGTTACCTGGTCTTGATACACACCTTGGACTCATAGTGATCTTCCTGCCTAAGCCTCCCCAGTGCTGGGATTACAGGCATACATTACCATGCCCCATTTTAGTGGCTGGCTTGGTGCAGGGTGGGTATGGCATGTGATCCTGGGATCGAACCAGGGTCTTTGCACTTGCCAGGCAGGTGCATAGTCTGCTGAGCTATTATATTAATCCCCCCATTATAAATTACATTTAATGATTACTTTCTTATAATGGGTCAATGCAAATATTTACACCTACTTCTACCTTTAGGGGATGGTGCAGTTAGCAATTGTCTCAATCTGCAATAATTAGGGCACATAGTGCTCAGAGGAAACAAAAGATAAAGGAAGAACATAAATCAAAATTACTTTTCAGCACACATTTTAGACTGAGAAACAAGCTCTATGATAATGGAAACTTTAAGAATCGTGTAGCAGATTTCTGCTGGTCTTGTAGAAGGAGCAGTTGATGCTTACAATTTTTTGTGTGTCCTTTTTACTCTGATTTTCTTTCCTCTTGAATTTCTCATAACTTCCTTGTTATTGCTCTGTTTTATTTTCTTTAGATGAATTTTACACTTAGATCTAGCAATCTGAACAACTAATTTGAAGATAGCATCATGTCACATGTAATACAGTAACCATTGCTGATTTCCAATTACTATCGTTTCTAATGCTGTCTTTTTTCGATCACTATTTCGTATTGTTTAAAAATAATTATAGGTAGGAAGGAAAAAGGAGGACTTCTTTCTTAAATTGTTTATCAACTTTGGGTAGTAATTCCTTAGGGATAATCAAGGGACAGCCTGTAGAAAAGCAGTTTTTGCCTATCCAGTGAACGCTCTCACTAATATTGTGATTCACACTTTATACTACTCCTCGCCAGGGTTTTGGCTCTGCTGTAGGAAATCTACCTCTTGCAATCAGCCAGCCGCAATTCAAAGATGAGCGAACTCTCTAAAAATATTTCAACTGATAATGTTCAACTGCATCACTGACAAAGTCTTTTTCAGGGCTCAACTTCTATCCTGCTCTAACTATGTATTCTATTATAAGAAAGAGGAAAGTGTCTGTAAGCAGGCGCAGGGGCTGGAGGTTCAATTCCCAGCCTACCGGGCCAGCCCCGCCCCCAGGGCATGCTGAGATGGCAAATTGAGAATGGGCATGGTGGCGCATGTGCCTGTCATCCCAGCTCTTGGGAGGTTGTAAACAGGCAGATTGCTATGAATCTGATCTAGTAATGAGATCCTGAACACCCTGTAGACCCTTCCCTAAAAAACAAAAAAAAAAAAAAAAAGAAAGGGATAAAATCAAGATTAATGTGACTGTAATACAAGTGACTGTAGTACAAGTGAAACACTTCTCTGTACCTGGCTGCCCCTGGCCCAGGCTCTGGTGGGGCCACACCCACAATCCTGACAGCCCCTCCACCCTGTTCTCACCCCCACTCTCCTCCATCCTCAGTATTTGCTGCATGGGTGTGTGACCCAAATAAATTCCCTGAAAAGATACCCCAGGTTTTGTTTGTTTACCTTTAGGGGAGAGAAGGTTTCTTTCTTCTTGGATAAAGATAACGTAGGGTCTACCTCTGTTATCCGACATATTGGGTTACTTTAGAGTGAGAAGTCAATTCACAGAGGAAGTCACAGGATGGGGAAAAGGAGATTGGCCACCTAGCACCAAAACCGGAGTTCTTTACAGGCTCTGCCAGCGCTAAGTAATGGTCTCTGATTTTTCACTCAGGTGAGCTAAGGGCTTCTCTTTTTTTCCTCAAACCAGTTCATTTGGGTTTCTGCAACTTGTAACCAATGGAAACATAAGAAAGAGTTTTGTTTTTTTTT
>PVKN010015584.1:0-18373 GCA_004027915.1 Capromys pilorides | reverse complement strand
GGGGGGGAGCTACCCTGACAAAAGGCAGAAGGGCAAGAGGATCTGCTGCCCTGGGGGGCGGGGCGTTCTGCCAGAGGACGGCTGGGGCAAGGAGCAGGGGTCTGGAGGCGCCCACGTAGCCAGGCCCACACTCCACAGGCTCCTTCCATCCGTGACGCTGTAGACAAATCTCCCCGAGTCCCGGGAACGCTGACCTCCATCTCACCAAGCTCCCTGCTCAGCGTCAGAACCAATACAAGGTCTGGCTCCCTTCCTCTATCTCTTCCTATCAGAACATATGCCCCCACCTGCCAACCTGGGATGTGGGCTGCAGGAGCCACAGGGGGCAGGGTCCTGTGGCCAGCAGCCCCCTCAGGGCTCCTCCTCACCAGTGTGAGCCGCAGCTTCCGTGGGGAGGGAAGACCCTGACTCCTCTTGGCCGGAGGAGCCGGACACTCCTATGCAGAGGGTGCCTGATGGCTGCGGGAAGCTGCACTCTCTCGGGGCCCTTTTCCAGGTCAGTTGCTTTATTTGAAGAAATGTGCCTACTGGGGATCAGGCCTTTCCAGCTTGGCACTAATGCAGGAGGAAAGGTCTCAAATTTCCAAAAATCTTTTATTATACTAAGTCAAGCCCCACTAGCTATGGAAGAAGTTCTCGGGCAGGTGGGGGAGAGGTTGCCGCTCTCTTGCTGCTCTCTGGCCTGCAAATGCCTGCTACTATCAGGGCAGTGTCTGCTTGTCTGTCTGTCTGTCTGTCTGTCTCTGTATCCTCTTCTATCAATCTCTTTTTTTGGGGGTTCTGGTAAGTGAACCTAGGGCTGTATCTCCAGCCCTTTGAAAATTTTTCCTACTTTGAGACAGGGTCTCCCTAAGTTGTCCAGGCTGAGCTTAAATTTGCAGTCCCCTCATGCACCCCTACATCCAGCCAGGGAAGCACCTCACTTCCTTGCCCTCTCCAGGAACAGGGAGCTCGATACCTCGACAGCCATTTATATAGTTTGAACTTTGGTTTAAAAATATACAGCCCTGATGAGCTACACTGTAGCTCATAGAATACCCTGAGCTCTGGTGTTCTACGAGTCCTCTGAAGTCTTTCAGGGAAATTCCCTTCCCTTTCATCCTTCCTTCAAGAACAGAAGGAAGCTTCTAGAATCCCATTCTCCTCCTTCTCTCTGGGACCTTACAGGAATAGTAAAACCAGACCTCCCACTTCTTCCACCACCTCTTTGAATTCTGCTGCTTAACATGGTCCCTGGAAGGCCACTCACTGTGGTTTTAGACAAAGGTACCATTAAGTCTCAAGATAGGATCACAACTTTTACATTTTTTTTTTAAGGCACCTAACTGACAGGCTTTTTAGAAGCTGCCATCTTCAGGATGGTTTGGGATACTCCAGAGGAGCTTGCCCTGCCATGCCCAGCGCCGCTGATAGGCTGCCAAGTGGCGGCCACTGCAGCAAGGGGATGGGCAGTCTGGGCAGAAG
Organism: Capromys pilorides; assembly: GCA_004027915.1. Lineage (NCBI taxonomy): Eukaryota > Metazoa > Chordata > Mammalia > Rodentia > Capromyidae > Capromys > Capromys pilorides. The sequence goes on along the minus strand of PVKN010015584.1, from coordinate 16,909 downwards.
TTCCAGGCCTGCCAGCCTCCAGGGGATTTCACACATGCCCTGAACTTCCTCTGGCCTAATTTCTTTGAAATTGGGTGTTCAGGATTGGTGCTGAGATATCACAGGCTGTGGGGGCTTTTCGAGAAGATCCTTTGGGGCTGCTTGGGCATTCATTCAGGGGGCAGACCACAGCCAAGCGGTGGGCAGTGTCTGGGCTGTGAAGCCCTTCAGGCTGCTGCTCTCGGTAGTAGGTGTGGGTTGGGGGAGAGCAGGGCAGGGGCATCCTCAGAGGGCCAGCACCCTCACCTTACTGCACGGGGGTGGAGGGGAGATGCCCTCAGCATCTGGGGGCGGGGAACTGATTCTCAGCGCTTCCCTTGCTAACCAAATCCTCAGATACTCAAGTCCCTTACATAAAACAGCATAGATTTGCCTCCCACCCACGCACATCTATATATACGTATAGACATGCAATTTTAAAAGCCCACGGGGTTTCACTATGTAGTTCGCTACATAGTTTTGAACTGTTTAGCCCAGGTTGGACTCAAACTTGCAGCAATTCCTCTGCCTCAGCCCCTCAGGTGCTAGGATTATAAGCATTTGCCACCATGCTGGCTTCTTCCTTATACGCCAATCATCTGTAGACTGCCTTCCCATCCCCCCCACCCCTTATTTGAGACAGAGCCTCACTGTGAAGTTCAGAGTGGCCTTGAACTCACTTTGCAGCTCATGCCGACCTTGAACTTGAAGCAATCCTCCTGCCTCAGCCTCCCAAGTTCTGGGATCACAGGTGTGCACCACCACGCCCTGCTGGCTGCTTATAAACTTGATGTAATTTAAATGCTATCTAAATAGTTATGTTGTATTAATTAGGAAATGACAGGAAATAGTCTGCGTATGTTTAGTACCAGTGTGGGCTCCTCCAAAGATTTTTGACCCATGCTTGGTTGAATCTATAGATGTGGGATCTGTGGATACAGAAGTCAACTTTTCTCTGCCCTGGTCCCTGAAGTGAGCTATAGAACAGGTATCTGGGCTCCTAGCCTGGGACTCTGTTCACTATGCTTCAACCAAAGCTGCTTCTAGCTCCTTCTTCCTTTCCATAAGATACACAGAGCACTGTGGGTGTCTCAGCACCAAAGTGCCAGCTCACGCTGCATGCTGGGGGCTCTGGCACAGGTGGTTATATGAGCCATGCAGAAACTGCAGGCTTAGAACTTGAGGCTGGGTTTGCTGTGGGTCCTGCCCCTGAGGAAGGTGCCCTGAGGTGGGGGTGGGGGTGGTGGAGTCCTTTACGTGTGTTGTGCTAGCCCATGCCTAGTGGAGAGAGGGCTGAGGAGCCATTCCCGTAGAGATGCATTAGCCTCCTATTCTTTTGCAAAACAAGCAAAAATGGAAGGCTGAAGCTCAGGGTAAGGGAGGGGACAGTTGATGGCCACACAGTGGTAGAGGAAGGACTATAACCCCAAGACATTCCCACACTTTTGCCTCTAAAAGCTGTTCCCACACCTAACTCTTGGAGCAGATGCATCTCGGTTACCACACCTGAATGGTCTGAGGCAGGCTTGGAGCTCTCGGAGATGATGAGATATTTAGAGTCAAATTTCCAATCCAAAGCCAGTGAGGCCCAGCAGCCAGTGCTCCAACCCAAGGACCTCGGCGACCAGGCACCTTGTGCCCAGGGCAGACTGCTGTGGCCCCACTCCAGCCCTGCATCTAGATTATGACATCCTTTGTCCTTGGGAATTAATGGTGTGGTGATTTTGCTGCTCAGGAAAAAGAGACAGAGACATGACTTTGATAACAGCAGGGTGACGACTGCTCGTCATCAGTGTCTGAGCTCCTCCCTAACTGGTGCTGTAAAGAAAAAGAGAAAAAAAGAGAGATGCCTGATTTCTCCCTGACGAACTGCACCAAGGCAGGCTGAGAGCTGGAGAGGAGTCACTGAGGGACCAGGTGCCAGAGCACCTGGGTGCCTGGGATGGCTGCAGGCCAGGTGGAGCGACCAGGCATGGGGCTGTGCGGGAGCCCCAGAGCAGGAGAGTGCCACACTGCAGCAGCCCCAGGCTTGACACTCAGCACCTCAGAGACCATGCGGACCCAACTGAGAAAGCATCAGGCCAGCAACACCCACACTATGTGGGCAGTCAGTGAGCAAGGAGGTCAGGCCCAGCCGGTGCAGCTCAGGCTGAAGAGAGACAAGAAGCCCCAGGGTCCCACGAGATGTGAGGTTGCTAAGCACGCTCACTGTGCTGGATCCCGAGGCAGTTCTTGGCCATCTTCCAAACCCAGTCTCCACCCTTTTCTCCCCAGCTGTCACCTTAATCAGAGGCTTGCTGTAATGGTGTGGACTCATGTCACTGCCAGTCTCACCAGAGGGCACAATTTGGTTCTGATGCTATGAGATTGGCTGCACCCGAGCCGAAGGGCTCGCTGGTGCTGCTGGCATGGCTGTCCTTGCTGGTACTTTTCCATTGGCAGTGGGCAAGAGATTCCTGTTGATTTATTTATACAGCTCCCTGGTTGACTTATTTATTTATTTTTATCTACCTTCTTCAACAACAAGTCGGGGAAAATAACAGTGCAGGCAGCCTGGCAGTCACATGCTTCCCCATGGCCACACAGTGGAAAGTCTGGTACTAATTACACCCTGGAGGCCCCACCTGCCCTTAGGGAGGTGCTGCTTTGTGCACCACCCAGGCAGTCGACCCTTGTGAAGGAGAAGGGTGGCGAGTATCTGGGAGGCTTTTTTATTTTTTTAACTATTTATTTACTTATTTGGTACAGGGTCTTGCTGATAGCTTGGCCTCATAGTGATCCTCCTGTCTCAGCCTCCCCAGTGCTGGGATTACAGGCATGTGCTGCCACGCCTGGTTTCAGTGGTTAGCATGGCACTGGGGATGGTACTGGGGATGGAACCCAGGTCCTTGCACTTGCCAGGCAGGTGCTTCGAGTGCCTGCATGTCTGCGAAGCTTTGAGCTCACTTGGCCCACCTCAGGCCCCGCCTTCCTAGTATATAGGACCCCAGCCACCACAGGTGAGGTAAGCTGGCTGGGGAGGCCTGGGTTCCTAGGAGCCAGGGGCATATGGGACATGGGCAGGGGCATGAGGGGCCCCACCAGGGGTTCCACATGGTAAGAAAATCACTCACATGTGGCCACCACAGGGCTGTGCTGAGAGGGGCTCCTTGAGGTCCCAGGACCCAAGGATGACAGTTCCAGATGCACTTGGGCTGCAGATGCGGAGATCCTTTTCCACCCAGGAATCTTGATGGGACCTTACCTGGCCCTCGTGAGGGCAGGGCAGAATGCCATTCGCTTGAGAAGTTCTCCCTGTGGTCAGGTCTGACCATTTACACCAAGCCCCAGGGACAAATGCCTGCCTCAAGTGGACCCCAGGGAGATGCCAGGGGTTGTGTAGGAGGGTAGGACTGGCTAGGGGACATGCCCCCTGGGCCTGCTCTGTGGCCCACCAAACTAGACAGGATCCTAGCTCCTCACAGCTTGCCTCTACCATGTTTTTTTAACACAGGATCTTGCTAAGTATTTCAAGGTGGTCTTGAACTCTCTATGTAGTCCAATTGGCTGAAAACTCTTGACAGTCCTCTTGCCTCAGCCTCCCAAGTGCTGGGATCTCAGGCGTAGGCCCCCACACCCTGGGGTCACCCACTTTTCTAATCTAGAAAATGCAGGAGCGGAGTGAATGAGTTCCAGCTGATCATCCTAGGGTTTGATAAGACTTCTCACCTCCTGCATATGCAGTAGTGTCTGTCCCCCCAGGACTTGTGTGACAGTGACTGGCGTGACGAAAGGATACCTCGGAGAAGTCCAGGAGCAACAGGCCAGGCGAGAGCTGACTCCAGCAGCAGACCAGGCACAGACAAGAGACAGCTCTGGGCGACCCTGCAGGGCTGGCACAGCTTTCTCCTGGCCTCCTTAAGGGCCGGATGAGAGGCAGGGGTGATATAGGACGGCTATGTAGGTGCGCTGAAGGGTTTTGGTTTATTACAGCCTCTGAAAAGCTCAAAAAAAAAATCCAACAATGCTCAGGACAAAAGCTGCTGGACTAAAACAGCTCAGGCTTCTGCATGCAGGGGCTATGGTGTCTCAGTTCTATCTCTAGACACCTGCATGGTCCCTGGCATCCAATTGGTCAAAAGTCACTCCAGAACCCTGGCACGTTTTTGGCCTACTGTAGGCACTCAACAGATGACCATAGGACAAGGGACATCTCCCAGCTCTGCCCAGCCACCTCTCCTGTTACAGCCCAGGTCCACTGTGAGAAAGTGTGTGCAACCCTCATCCTGATCTCTGCACCCACTTGGGCCTCTGTGTTCACTTGGGGATGCGGTTTCCTAGCGGCCACCCAGATTTCATGGGTTGCTACCAGATGCCCGAGCCTGAGTGTCCCCAAAGCCTGATTTCAGGAGACAGGGCCAAGGGGCCCAGGCTCTGCATGGGTGGGTGGGGGCACAGTCTCCTGCTGCAGCTGACGGTACCAGATGACCCTTGGGGACACAAAAGCCAGGATGATTCACTACCTGCCACAGAGGATGTGGTCATTTTGGCTAGTGCCTCCCGCATCCCTGCCAGGACCTGGCATGGGCTATTTTTCCATTTTTAAGCAGGAACAAACAGAGATGATAAGATACTTTCTGATGAAGGGAGCACTGGAGTTGATAAGCCTTGGAATTCTCACCCCCATTAATAAGAGGATTCACAACCCCAAGTCTGGGTGGAGGAGGGGGTGAGCGGGCTCTGCGGCCACATGGCTGCTCCTCCTTAGTGCTCCTCCTGGCATGGCATGTGCTTCCTGAGCACTGTGCTGGGAAAGCCACCATTCAGGCCTGGGGCTGAAGAAAGGATGATGCAAACAGGCTGGGAACAGAGAGAGTGGCTGCAGCTAGGGACCTGGGAGCACTGGTGAAAACGGACCACGCACTTGGCTGGAGCTTGTCTGCCAGCGGAGACTCGGCCCAGCACTTTCTTCTCCTCCACCACTGAGCTCTTGCCCTGTACCATTGCACTGTGGCCTACATCAGCATCGAGCTTACAGCTGTTTCCTCCAAAGCTCGGAGGGGAAGGGCGAGGAGGGTCAGGCTCCTGCGTGGAGATGAGGAGGGGCACAGTGAATGTGCTTTGTGTGAGGAACACATCAGCAGGCTCAGAGGCCACACACTGCCCCTTCAGGGAACGCAGAAATGGGACCTGCATCTCAAACAATAATGTGGAGGGAGAGGGAAGCCAGAAGAATAAAGGCAAGCAGCCACAACTGTCGCTCCTGTGGCGAATTGCTCAGGCCAGCATGGACAGTGGCAGCGGCCCCTCCCCCGTCTACTTCCTTGTAATGGGTAGGGGCCAAGTCCCTTGGGAGACCTAACGCCAGAGTCCAGGGCCTCTGGGTCTCTTCACTTCCCATGCAGTTCTCACAGCCACCAGCTCACAGGAAGGGAAGGCACAGCCCACGCCCAGCTAAGGACTGTGGTAGCAATGCTCGTCTTTGTGTCACAGAGGCTAACTGACAGGCTGGGTCACACAGATCACCAGCGTATGGTGCTAACGGGTGCTGCTAGACTTCAGATGTGGACGTTTCAGCTCCAAACCCCTGCTGTCCCACCATCTTTTCTGCACCAGCCTGGGCCATTCCAAGCTTGGTCCCCCACCTCTCCAGCCCCCGTCTCCATCCGGAGAGCACACTAGCTGCTCAATCTGCGCCACAAGATCCTCTACGCAGGGCCTGGAGTCAGAGCCACCACACTGGCCTCTGCCCCTGGCTGCTGCTCTCGCTGACTCCCTGTTCCTCCCTCTCATAAACCAATTCCCCTCCCAGGCCCGGAGTCCAGGGGACTTGTGCCTACAGATGGACTCTCAGAAAGAAAGAACCCTGATTCCCGCACCTGTCCATTTCCATGGCCTAAATCCCAATACCGCCGCTCACAGAGAGCTGTGCTGTGAGGCCACCATGGCAGAGCTGGGTGAGACGCGCAGACGGGATGCGCTGACCCCACTGAGTGCCCCGCCTGGCAGGGGCCTGGCCCTGGGGCAGAGACAGCACGGAAAACGCCAGTGACACTAAGGCCATGAAACACACCCATCCTGGCATCCAAAGCACACCATCCTCTTGGCGGTTGATGAGAACACCACAGAATACTATCTTTTTTAGTGCTGAGGATACAGAGCGAGGAAAGGGATACATTTTCTTTATCACAGAACACCTCAACAGAGGGAGCCTCAGCTTCACCAAAGCCCTTACGACACTCCCCACCCCAGGAAAAGGGTGGGAACGCCCCCCACCCCCACTCACCCTCTCAGAGCTCATCAGCAATACAGCCTTGCAGGCCGGATCCACGGCCCTTCCTAGGAAGCTGGCCATACTATGTGTCCTGTGGGTGTGGGCGTCTAAGTGGGACAGGGGCAGGGGCAGCTTGGGAGGGCTGCTGTCACAGGAAGGGTGACACTGTAGCTGGTTTCCTTTAATCATTGCAACACCAGAAGCTGATTTGTCACCTTTGTGTAAGATGCCAGGAAGCAGGTAAAGAACTTAACAGCTTGTGGGAGTTCTAATTAGAGAGCCAATTATAACTCGATTGACCTGCCTTGCTTTGAAAGGCCTGGAAAAATGCATGTTGTCCTTAGGAAGGAGCGGATTTTGCTTCTAGTTTGTTCTGGGAGCTCCCTGCAGGGTCTGCTCACTGGTGCTTTGGTTCCAGCCCCATGCATCTGTCTACATCTAGCCACCAAGGTGGAGGATGAAAGAGACCCTACAGGGACCTGGGCCTTGCTGGGAGGGGCCGCTCTCTGTAGTAGGTGGGCTTCACTGCTTTATGTATGGAGAAAGGCACTGCATCAGGCACCAGAGGCTCCCCTGAGGGCTGGGCCAGCCGTTTGTGATGCATTTGGAAGGACACGGGCCAGCATTTCAATTACGGATCTAATCAAGATCAAGCGCTCGGCAAGGCTGGATGCCAGGCTTACTCTGTGTGTGTGTGTGTGTGTATGTGTGTGTGTGTGTGTGTGTGTGTGTATCCATGTCCAGGATGCCTTTCAGTAACAGTCACTGTTCCCATGCGCTTGAGGTTGCCCACTGTCCCGAGTAACTCCGACACCTTAAAGAGGCAGGTCTCAGACACTGAGCAATTTGCTGTTGCAGATTGCTCTTAATGAAGCAATGTCTGTCATCAGACACCACGGAAGTCCTGCTGGTTGTGCCTGTGCTTGCATCCAATGCTCCCTCAGCTGGGCAGGGTGGCTGCTGCCAGCCCCACAAACAGAGGAGGAAACTGAGGCCCAGTGCTCCCTGTGGGCCTGCGTCTCTCTTCCAAGCTGGTTCTCCTGAGCTTAGTAAAGAGCGCCTCTGCTGACTGAGACTCTCCCTTCTGCATGGTAGTTTCACAGATATCATAGAAATCACTGCAGGAAGCAGGGCTGACAGGCGAGCAGGACTGCGGGAACCAGGGCTGGAGAAGCAGGCGGGGCCAGGCCCAACTCGCAGCCGCAGGGTGTCAGCAGGGAGGGAAACGTGCATGCTGCTCAGAGACTCCATTTCCTCCTGAGTGCAAACTGCTTCCCACTCCTTTAACACTGGGTGCTAGCCCGGATCCTCTTGGTCCTCCTCTCTGGGACCGCTGTCCCCCACACAGTGTCAGCTACTGACACACCCCAAGGCCATCACTCCAGACAAGTTCGTGCCATCTTCAGACTACCCAGCCACAAGCTCTGAGCATTGTGAATGAATTCTTGACAGATTGATGTGGTCCAGCTCCACAGGGCCACAAGGGTCATTACCACCCTTCTTACCTTCCTACTCTGCCTCCTGTGTCTCTTTATGTTACTAAAAGTATTCCCCCACCTGGGCACCAAGCTGACCAGGAACGTGCAGTCTCCTTGCCAGGCTTCCAGGGTTCCGTTCTTGTCATCTTATCTTGGACCACCTTTAGTGACAGGGTCGCCACATCACCTGGCCGCTACCACTTCCAGTGATCTCTGTAAATGTAACTGACTTATTTAAACTTTATCTTGAAAATGTTGAACTTTCTCAAGAGCAAAAGGCTAGTATAATGACAGCATATAAATCTGTTAAATTTAACAACCATTAAGAGTTTTCATATCGGTTTCATCGGTTTTGGGCACAAAGTATTTTATGTTATAAGCATAGTGCCATTTTACCCCTAAACACTCTCTAAAAGATACATTTTATAATAATTGCCTAAGCATGTCGCATCCCAGAAAACGCATAGCATCTCCTCTCTGCCGTCTGCCCCTGCTCCATACAGATTGCTCCAGTGGTCGCCACGTATCTCCCAAGAGCTGGCTCACCATCTACAGACTTCATCTGCCACACTTGTGCCCACAGGTCCCTCCTGCAGTGCAACAGGCGACCTCATTCCTGCACATCTGTCCACCAGTGACCTGCCAGTCTCTTCCTTGTGATGTCTATGTCTATCCCCCTCCATGTCTAGTGCTTGGTGGGAGCAGCAGGGACAGGGTCACATTTACACCCTGGGGGCCCAGTGCACTCTCAGACCCAGAGCGGCTCCACACATCTCACCTCAGTCATCTTACCTAATCTGCAGAGCGCACCAAGGCATCAGCGTGCTGACGCAGTGCGGAGTGAACACACAGAACAGCGCCTGCCCAGAGTAGAGTCCTTACCTACTTCACAAGCCTCTTGGGTGGCTGCCTACCTCCAAAAGTTCCAAAGTCTCCAAAAGAAAGTGTGCACAAAAGTACCTGTAGGGACAGGTGTTATGCAAATACAGAGCAGGTGAAAAAGGGAGGAAACCCGCTGCGAGAGCACGAGAGGGAGCTGGTCTGTGCACCTGCTGGCAAGCCCAGCGAGCAGTGCGGGGGCAGAGAAGCCAGGGGAGGAGGTCTCCTTTCAGGCAAAGCAATCTGTAGCCCCAGGCCCTTGGCTGAAAGGTTTTCCAGAAGCCCTAGGAAACCGGAGTTTTTTGAACACAGGGTCCAGGCTTTGAGGGCCAGTGCGGGGCGGGGGCCTCAGACCTTGGTGTATTCTATGCTTTCCTTTCCCAGAAGGCTGTTGAAGCCTCGGGGAGCCAGACTAGGGGCAAAGCCACATCCTAAGCCCGGGGCGGCAGTCTCGCCAAACACCCTGGGCCCAGCCCTCTGCTCGCCCAATCTGTAGTGCTCACTGTGCAACCTGTGGGCCAGATCCCACCTGGAAAAGGGGTGCTGGGATTAGTGACTTTTACTGGGTTCTAGATCTGGGATCCGTTCAACCCTAGGGGATGCAGGTTTCAAGGTTCTTATCTGCCTATCTGTCCAGGAATTGAACTCAGGGCCTTGTGCTTGCCAGGCAGGTTGTGCCACTCAGTTCTATCCACAGCCCTGTCTGCCTGCTTCAGTCCTCTTATGGGCTGCTTTGAGACTTCTCTGCCTTCTCCACCTTCTCCAGGGAGATGTCTTTCTGAGAATTTTGGGCCTACAAGTTTTAAACAGTCTGATGATCCAGACAACAGGTAGGGTTGGTGTGGATGAAAGGAGCCCAGGATCCCAGCATAGGGTCTCTGGGACCAGCCCCGATGATGGGGAAAATGCCCAGCTGCCTCAGAATGCCACCTGCTCAGTGCGGCAGCCTCACCCTCTGGCAGAGTCTGAAAGTGGACAGGGAGTGGAGGAGGGTCCTGAGGAATGAGCACTCCAACCCAGGGCCAGCGGTAATCAGGGCAGGGCAGGACCAGCCTCAGAGAACACAGAACAACAAATGCAGGGAGCAGGACTCATCCCTGGGTCCAGGCCAGGGAGCAGCGGCTCTGCAGAGCAGGAAGGTAGAGGAGCCCACACATCAGATCACACTGAGATGACGGGGCAGGGCTTCTAAGAATAAACGCCTTCGGTAGAACATGTCAGATTATAGAAATCAGATCACAATTACTAATGAGAAGCTCAACTGTACTGCCCTGCCCATAGTTAGTCATCTAAGGCTCCAAAACAGACAGCGGAATAAACAGAATTATTTTTTCCTTTCACTGAAGTGAAGGAATGCCTTGTGAAGAAGGCACCACATGGCCTGCGCTCGGGAACCAGCACTGGGCCTGGGTTGCCTTAGGGCCTGTGATTTTTGTCTCAGTGAGAACAGGGTGGCTGATGCTGTGACAAGAAGGACCTGAGGGGCCAACAGAAAAAGGATGATTGCCCTGCATTGGGGTGGGGGCAGGGAGAGCCAATAAGAGCCAGGTGCCGTGGAACAGATGCTCTCGTGCCCATGGGACATTCCTCTTGCTGCAAGAAGGACACAGATGCCCAAAAGCCAGACAATGCTTGCCAAAAGTACCCGTTTCAAGAGGAGCTGAGACAATGGCTTATGTCATAAAATGCTGTCCGTTGGCTGGCTCTCCCCATGAGGTATTTCCAATACTCCAGCTGCTCAACCTCCTGCTGCTCTCACACCTCTGACCATAGCACTGGCAGGCTCACTCCTGGGTGGTTATGGCACTGCTGTCACCCACCCCAAATGCAGGCTGCTGGCAAGACATAGATGTTGGCAATGTGGATCCCCACCCTGGAGGAGCCCACCGGAGAGGCTACAGAAGGCCAGGCTGCTTCCTCTGGATGTGGGAGAGGGGTAGGGTTCTATCCCTTGGGGACCAAGTCAAGAGGTGCACTGAACCAGGTTCACAACCTGTGGTGGGGTTTTCTTGGGAAGGACCGTGTGACATCCCAGTCACCATCTGGGGATGAGGGTGGAACTTCAGGCAGAGCTAACAGAAGTGTGACCGACAGCAGCTCCCCTCCCGAGCATTCATCGGACCCAAGGGAGCAGGTCTTGGGCGTATGCTTCCTCAAACCCCCGGAAGACAGTGATACTTAAACAGAGGACTAGAGAGCCCTAGGCCAGGGATGACAAGCTCCGTCTGCCCCTTCCTTGGCACTCCCCAGAGCTGAGATGTCCTTTTCTTTGCTCATCTATGGCTGCAGGCTCCTGGCTTGCAGGCTGTTTTAGAGGCAAAAGCGGTAAGTTGTGAGCTCTTGGAAGCGGCTCGAGGGCACAGAAAGGACAGCTGCTGGGCCATGCACAGCCTGGTCCCTTGGCTCTGCCACATCAGTGTGTCTGATCTACGTGCAGGCATCTAGCTTAGAGGGTGGAGGGAGCAGAGGTGGTCTGGCTGGGGTGACGTACAATTATTTATAAAGTTCTGTTTGGGGCTCTGGGGTGGGACTCAGGCTCTTGTGTGTGCTTAGTGTGAGTCAGTTCCTCAGAGGGTGACCCTCCCCGACTGAACTGTGAGGACGGAAGGGCAAGCTGTGGGTCCTATGAAGCAGCAGACGTGGGCACCCAGGTCCACCAGGCTCTGCTAGGTAGGTCATGTTCCACAGAGGACTCTAAGGACAGTGACCACTGTGCTTCTAGATAGGGCACTAGGTCTACCATGGAAGGAAGCGGCTGGGGCCAATAGGATATAGCGTAGCTCTGGAAGAGTATTCACTGTCCCCACCTGGGGCCCTCGAGAGTCCCTCCCTTCAGCTTTCCCTTAGGCTCAGCCCCTGAAACAGCACTGAGGCCAGACTGGGAGGCAACCTTACAGTCCCAGGTGCCCTCTATGATCTGACTTGCAACACAGTGACATCTGCAGAATGGCTGTCCCTCAGGGTGGGGTCCTCCCTCAGGTTGGGGGGGTTCTAGTCCAGAACCAGACAAGCCCAGAATGCGGATGCTGTCTCAGGACACAAGCCAGAGGTAGAGGGCCCCTTTGTGGGCATGGGTGGGCCTAGAACAGCCCTCAAGAGGGTGACCATGGAGCTGGGCTGGCCCTTGGGTAGGAGATGGTTCCCACATCCTCTGCAGTGTGACGCAGGGAAGAAATAGACTCCTGGAGGCCAAGGTTGCTCCCCCAGGATAACCTGGATAAGGCTGAACAGCAACGGTTACCAAGTATGGTAGTACTTCAGAGGAAACCAGCCTGGCGAGGTGGTGTGGGCCTGTAAGCCCAGCACGTGGGAGGCTGAGGCAGGAGGCTGGAAAGACTGAGCCCAGCCAAGCCAACTCAGTGACTTACTGAGACTTTATTTCAAAATAAAGAGATGAGGATGTAGCTTAGTGTGAAGGCCCTGGGTTTAATTCTCAGCACAAAATTAAATAAAAAAGCAAAGCATTATGCTTCTGGCCCAACACATGCTAGTACACTCTTGTTTTGGCTCCTGGCATGAGACTTGGTCACAGGGACTGGGCACAGACTCATTGGCTGTCAGACACACGGTGCTGCCACTGTGCAGCTTGAATCACAGAGGACAGCACTCCTGTTGATAGCTAATCCTGAGGAGCTCATTTGACCCACGCAGTCACGTCAGAGGGGCACACCTCTGTCACCCCTATTTTACTATGAGGAAGTGGAAGGCAGAGGTCCCAACAGGTAGGAAGTGACACAGCTGGAGCCCTGGCAGGCGGTGCCCACGCCCTGCTCTGCCCCCGTGCCATCCTGGCACGACAGCTCCAATTTCCTGAGTGCCCAGCTTCTCACCCTGGGTGCTCCTTGTGGCACTGTTGGGCAGCTCCCCCACCAGTATCCAGGCAGCTCTGCGCGGCACCAAGCACCGTCACACCACACAGGGCCTCTCTGGGCTCACGTTTCATCGCAGAGGAACAACTGGTATTCATGTCAACTACTGACAACTGACAGGAGGTCTCAAGCCTTGAAAGGAGTGAGGATGAGAGAGTACACGAACCGAGGGGGAAGACAAAGAGGAAAACCTCGGTGGATGGCCAGGAGGATGCGGTGCTTCTCCCTTGGCCCCAAGGCTGAGCCCCAGGTATAGCTGGAGAGCACAGCAGAGGCACAAAGACCAGGGGACCTGTCGCAGTGCTGTGCAGCACGCACATGCAGCACCTAAATATCGCACAAGCCTTTCTCCACAGAACAAAGTTGTCCTCCTTAATTTTCAAAGCTTTTTTTAATTCTGAAAGAAAATAAGATAGAATTAATAGATGAAAGTGTGTTCGGGCTACACCAAAGTTTTGTTTCCTCTCAATTACTCTTCCCATACATGGAAAGATGAGACTTTGGGTGAAAGCGCCTCATTTCTAAGGGTCAGATTTGAATGGGGAGGCTCTCTGGGTTATGTTTCACCAGGCTGCTTGCGCCTGGGTCTGAGACACAGAGGCCACTACTCCCAGAGCAAGGTGGCAAGGCACAGATGTGGAGCCCTGGCGGCCGTGTGCACCGAGGGTGCATCAGACAGACACACAGACACAGGGTGCCAGGGCCCTGGCATTTCATGCTCAACGCTCCTGCAGCAGGGCACGCATTGGAAACCAGGGTGCTAAGCAGTAACATACAAGAAACAGCAGTTGCCCAAATCTCGAACAACAGATGGACACTTTCAAAGATGGGGAAGACAGAAAAGCACCAATGTTTCGCAGCTTAGCCGTGTCGGATGCCTTAGAAAGCCCAATGCACCTCCTTCTCTCCCTCTGGCCTCTCCGCAGCCTTCCACCCTCACGCACAATGGCCATTCTGAGGAATCTCAGAGGTGTTCTTCTATTCCCATTGACTCCCAGAGGTGAGCAAGCTTCCAGGTCCTCCACGTACCAGAACCCACATGGAAGCCCAAATGTGTGTCTTCAATGTCCAATCCTTTTCACGGTACTTCAGTCCTTCCATACCTCACCCTGACAGCCTGAGGGCCCCAGTGAAGTGAGTGCTCCTCCAGCTACACCCTCAGGGCAGGAGGCTCCTCCTCATTCTCTCCTGTTGTCACGTTCCTGTTGTCTGACCGCTTTCCTCCCATCTGGAGAGAGCTCTACCACTGTTCTGATTGCGTCACTTCTCCTGGGGGTGGCCCAAAGCTTTGCACCTCCATGAAACCACGACACTGGCTTTCTGTCCCTTTCCAGGCCCCAACCTTCTCCTGGTACTCTCGACATCCAAGGGACAGTCCCTTTGTATGTCCCTGTAGCTGTTTTTGGCTCTGTTGCCTAAGGGGATGGCCTACCCTGCAGGAGGCCAACAGGTCAAGTGCTGCCCCCTTCCTGCGGTGGCTTGTGTCCTCTCTGATGCAGCCTTGGGCACCTCTGCACCCCATGTCCCGTGTACTCACTGGGCCTGGCTCACCTGACGCTTGTTCTGATCACACCCGTTCCACACCCTTTCTCCCCCTGCCACACACTGGAGGCAGGCTGGGCCACGGCTGACACCCAAGCACCTACCTCTTACTCAGTAATAGCCTCCCTTCCAGCCTTATGGATTCCCCTCCACGATGCCTTCCTGGCTCCCCTCACTGTTTATCTCTCTCCTGAAAGCCCTTATTCCTTTCTTATCTTCCAATCGCAAACGCTGCCCTCAAAAGCCCAGGCTGACGTTATCAGAGGGCAGCCCGATCTCCCTGTTGTGGAGCCTGTCCGCGTCCTGCTGTGCTGTCCTTGTCTGCTCTGTGTCCCTGCGCCTGTCCTTGGCCCAGAAAGTCTGGCTCGGCAGGCTGGCCCTCTGCCCCTGGGCATCGTGGACCTCTCTCTGCTTTCCCCCTCCAACTCAGAACCCGGGAAGGTTTGGAAAAGCTGCTCTGTTTCACTAACTCATTTGGTTACTTAAAAGATTTTTCACACAGCAAACAAACATAAATTTATGCACTTATGCAAAATGAATAAGACAAACGCCTTTAGATTTTCTGGGAAAAGTCTGATCATCTGCGAATTCCTCCCTTTGTCAACATGACTTTGTGGTTTCTGGCGAGTTTGAGCTCATCACTCCCCGAGTGCCCCTAGCTCATTACCCATGCTGAGCATGTTTCAACTTTTCTCTCTTTGCACTCTGTGAATCGAAACACAGACATGAAAGCTAAAACTATTAGAAAATTGTCAGTTTCCCCTGGGTTTTAATTTACATTTCTCTTGTCAAGTCTGACTTTCGGTTTACTTTCATAAATACTGTCTGCTTCTCAAGTTGTCACTGTTTTTTCCCCCTTCCGGTGGTGAGGGATTGGACCAGGGCCTCCCCCCAACACAGGGTAAGCTCTGCCACTGAGCTCCCCCCCAATACTACACATCAGTGCTTTTAAACAGTGCTAACATGTTCGGATTTGTGCTGATTGAAACTCTGACATCCAGGTGACCTGGTATGTTCTGCTCCTTCTACCCTGAGGAATGAATGAGGAGCTGCTCTCCAGAGACTGAGCTCAACCTCCTGTCTGTTCTCTGTGGCCACTGTCAGCCACCAGCTCTCCACCCATGACAGTAATGTGGTTTCTTGCTGGTGAAGAGACGGCTTCTGACCTCCCTGCTCCGCTTAACCTGGGACTCACACACCAGTCTGGTTTCTGCCAAGGCCTCTGTGACTCAATAAGAAACTTCACTGACCTTGCATTGCCTTTGTCTCTATGAGGCACCGGTGCTAACACTATCCTTTTTTATTTATGTAGCTGAGGAAACTGAGGCACAAAAAGGGGCAGTAATGAGCCCAAAGCCACTGAGGACAGTGCTGGGGTCACCTTTCTCCATTTCTCCATCCAAGGCCACAGCAACACTGCTTCCCTGTGACATTCTGGGAATGGACGGGGCGAACGCAAGGCCAAGTGCATCGTCCTAAAATCACCAAGAAGGGGTGTTCTAAGCCACCCTTTGGGAGCCACCCTTGTCACAGCCACTATGTGACACTTTTGACTGCAATGATCAGAGCTCCTCTTGTGGCAGCTGCCTCCACTCTGGACGGTTTTCCAAATAGGTCAGGATGTACTGGGCAAAGTCTTGCGAGTGTGCTGACACCGCCCTTCTCATCTGTAAGACTCCCACAGCCACACTGTCACTGGGCCTGGAGGGGCAGGCAAGGGCCCGGCCTCAGCTTGGTTCCTGACTCACCAGTGGCCCTGTGCCGGACCCAGAGCTTGCTCCGTGCAGAAAGGAAAGTGCCTGGCCTTTGTTGGGAGCTCAGGTGTCTTTCAAGGCTCCAAGGGGAAACAGAAAACTCTCCTGGTGCGATTTTCCTATTTGATCTTTTGTCTCATGTGTTCCCCTTGGGGATGAACAAGAAATACTTCTCTGAATAATTCACAGGCCCTGAGGTGGAAACCTGCTACCTCTTTTTAATAAAAATACTGGGTACGTGGCCCTGATTATACCTCTTCTGCGATACTCTAGCAAAAGCTCAGAGACCTGAAAAGCTCCTAACAAATTCCTCTTACAATAGTGAGACAAAAATTAAAACTCATGTAATATTTTTAATCAAAGAGACTTGGTGTTTAGATAATATGAAAACTTATTTATAAAGCTGCATTGAGTTACAGCACAGTATGTTCATAAAAGGAGGTTGAAAAGAATTAAGTAGCTGTCATTATTTAAAGGTTTATTTTTAAAACTGAAAATAACTATCTTCAGTTTTCAGTTTAATGAGCACCTACCAGGTTCCAGGAATTCTGCGAGGTTTGTTACGTGAATCATTCATTCAGTTCTCACCTGGGTAAGTAGCAGCCCACTTCACAGAAATACCAAGGCTCCCACAGACCAAGAGACAAGCCCAAGGTCAAGTCCACACCAGAGTCTTTCAGTGACCCCTAACAGTGGCTCAGCATTTTCTGCTGAATACCTGTGATTAGGCTCAGAATCTTCTGTTTTCCTTAGCAGAAGTGACAAGACACCAAGGTGTCAGGACCCTGTGTAGAATGCTGTACTGATTAGTTACCAAACCACATCCTTCTGTTGGTGGCTGCCTTTCTTTTGCAAGAAAGACTTTGAGGTGCAGAGCACTTATGAGCCTTTCTGAGGTAAAGGACTAAGCAAGTGACACCAACAGGACAGAGCTCTGTCCTTGGACTCCAGTGACTACTGTTCTTTACCACACGGCACTGTCTGACCATGGCTGCTGAGCTCCCACAGGCCACAGAGGGGAGGGCCCCTCCGCTTTACCACTCTTCTCTTCCCTGTGGTTCACTGCATCTGAGATGCCCCGGCACTGAGAATAACACAGAACCTTGGAATCCAAGC
>PVKN010015583.1:0-18414 GCA_004027915.1 Capromys pilorides | reverse complement strand
TTTTTTTTTCAGGCTGGCCTTGAGCTCACTTTTGTATCCCAGGCTGGTCTTCAACTCACCCTGATTCTCCTGCCTCAGCCTCCCAAGTGCTGGGATTACAGGCGTGTGCCACCACGCCTGGCCCAGCACTTTTTTCTGAAGGCTGTCCAGTTTATCTGCTCCTCGTCATGCTTTCTGAGCCATACCTCCCATGTGCAAGGTGGCCCTGTCCGTACTTACAAGATGGGAAAAGAGAAAGATGTCCCTTTTTCTTTTGTCTCTAGAACATGTGGCCCTCACTCAAGAACTCTGCAGCTGATGCTAGGCCAGCACCCCACACACCATGGTATACAGCAATGTCAAGGAAACGTTTTCCACAGAACTAAGTTAGGAAACAACTCAAAGCAAAGTGGGGGGGTACAAATATAAAGAAACGTAGAGTAACTTTCTTTTTCAGTACTGTGGATTGAGCCCAGAAATGTTGTGGGTTGCGACAGACCATGGAAACATAGAGACCCCTGTGCCGGACAGATGAAGGTTTTCAGGTGAACAGAGGGAAGGAGGATACTGACCCACCTGTCCCAGCTGTCCCTGCTCTGTGGAGTCTGTATTTTTGTCCTCAACGAAACACATGAGGAAGAAGTTTAAAGGGCGGTCATGTTCTCCGAAAGTTGCGTTTTAGGCTGGGATCACATGGCTTCATATAGAGACTGGAGGGGCTAGGGAGACAGCTCAGTGGAGTAAGTGCTTGCCTGGCAAGAGCAAGGTCCTGAGTTTGATCCCTGGTTCCGGGGGGGGGGGGGGGGGGAGTAACATATAAAGACTGGTGGAAGCGCTCCAGGCTTCGAATCGCAAGCACTGAAGCACCTTCAGTGTAGTGCCTTGAGGCGCCAGTAGCCCACCTCCATCCCTTGGCCTATGCTGCCCTCTTGAGGTCAAGGTAGGTATCGCGGCTCCTCTTCACGCTATTTGTCTCCTTTGCATCTTAAGGGCTCTTGGGTCAGTGGGTTACTTCGCATCTCGCGGGGGATGGCGGGGGTGGGGTTAGATGTCCCTGTAAACTGTGGCTGTGGTTTCACTTGAATGCATGCCCGGTCTCCAAAGCTGTCCCGTAGGCCCCCTTTCACACCCCGGGTGTTAGGAACACGTGCTTCAGGGGTGTCTCCACATTTGGGCTGGGGATGAGCACGGTAAGGAGAGACAGAAACTGTGGAACCTCGTGTCTGCGCGTGATGTTGCTGGGGACTGAACAACGCAGGGCCTCGCGACCAGAGGAGCCAGGTCCTAACACCATGGAACCAGCGAAACAGCCCGATCCTTGCGTCTGACAAAAGATTTCAGACAAGACACCTGGGTCTTCGCGTAGGACGTTAGCAGAGTTGTTTTGTTTTGTTTTGAAAACTGAAAGATTTTCAGACAGCGAGGGAGAATGAATAAATGACAGGTTACACTTTCAAGCATGAACGCGGACAAGGTTCAAAGAGGGTGTTGCACAGAATGAGGTCTCAGGTTACAGAGTCTTTCAAGGAATAGCTTTTCTCTCCTCCGAAGTCACTGTTCTCTTTGAGTTACAGCGCGCTGTAACGGCCCAGTAGGCCCCCCTTTTTTGAGCTGGAGGCGTTTCCAACCCCTCCCCGCAACTCTGGACTTTGCATGGGCCCTGGACCTCTCAGGGGTCTCGGAGAAGGTCACATTCTCGTGTCCTAAGGCTTGAAACTGAAAGTTTGTGTGGATTTTATCTACAGCCAATGATTAAGAAAGCGAAAGAAAAAGTTATCACGTCTTCCTTGTTTTCCGGTAGCCTCAGCCGCCTGTCTCCAGCTTGCTTAGCACTTCCAGTGCAGTAGCTGTCGCCGGGCTCTGCGGTCCCCTCCAGGTATCCGGGCCCCTTCTTTGGGAACTCGCTGTCAAAGCAGCCCGCCTTTTTCCTCTCCCAAATCTGGAAGCTCTGGTGCCGTCTGTCCTCAAGCTAAGCCCGGAGTCAAAGGTGGACCAGCTGGGTCCCCAAGGCAGACGCCCAGCCCGGGGGGGTGGGGGTGGGAGGGTCGAGAGCGCGGGGCGGAGGGCAGAGGACTCCCGGGCCCACGCCGGGGGAGCTCGTGGCCCCTGGATCCCAGCACAGCGCCTGGAGCCTTTGCCGGAGTCAGCCCACCGCGGACCACCACTAAGGAGACGAAAGCAGCGGCGAGCGGGTGAGGTCGGCTAAAGTCAGGCCTCCCTCCTTCAGCCCAGACCGCCTCTCTTCGGTCCACACGACTTGAAGCCCTGCTCCTCCCGCGCAGGCCCGCGCAGAGTTCCCGGATGCCTCGGCCTCGGGGCGCGGACCCACTGGCGGATACGAGCTGAGAGGCAGCTTCCTGAGCCAATCAGAACGCAGCTCTCGGAGATGGGGCGGAATCTTAAAAAAGGGAGGAGCCGAGAGGAGGCTGCGAGCGCCCTGCAGCTGCCGCTAGGGCAGCCAATGGGAGACTGGCTGATTACTTTTTCCTAAGAACTGACAGGCATCCCTGTCTCTAGTCCAGTCTGACCTCAGATGAGGTAGACGTACAGGCAGGAGCGGCCGGAACCCTGTCACACACAAATGGCCAAGATGGCTTGTGTGGACCCTTGTCCAACATGACATAGGGGAGAGGGGCAGGCCCTCCAGCAAGAGTCTGACAGGACAGCCATAGGAGCTAAAGGGCTGTAGGAGGAGACGTGGAGTAGGCCTGGGAGTCCCAGGATAGCCCTCAGGGCAGTGGCATGGCCTTGTTCTCCAGCCCTGAATCATCTGCCCTCTGGTCACAGCTCACCTTCTACCAAGAGTTGGTCACCAGGGAGATAGCTCAGTGGCACAAGTGCCTGCCTGGCAAATGCAAGGTCATGAGTTCGAACCCTGGTCCCGCCAAAAAAAAAAAAAAAAAAAAGTTACCTATGAACCAGCTGCTCTCCACACAATCCGTGGAAGTGGCTACAGGTCAGAGAGTAC
The DNA here is from genome assembly GCA_004027915.1 of Capromys pilorides. Taxonomy (NCBI): domain Eukaryota; kingdom Metazoa; phylum Chordata; class Mammalia; order Rodentia; family Capromyidae; genus Capromys; species Capromys pilorides. The sequence goes on along the minus strand of PVKN010015583.1, from coordinate 15,467 downwards.
TTTTCTGCCTCAACTTTCTCAATTCCCACCAGAAGAGCTGCAATCCCAAGAAGTCCTCTGAGAGGAAGTGACTCTGGAGAGCAGATGTGGCCACCTGACCTCCCCAGGAGGAAGAAAAAAGGCAACCAGGGGTGAGGGTTATGTCATAATCGTTATTTATTATTTTCTGCAGACTGACCTTAAGAGTAGTTCTCAAGCCAGAAACAGGTTAGTGTTTCAATTATTTAAGTCTTGAGTCAAAAAGTGACAGAAAATAAATTATTTTGAGTGAAAAAAGACAAAAGCAAAAAAACAAAACAACAAAAAACACTGAGTAACTTGGAGGCAGTCTTCCTGGCCACCAATTCCGAGTCTTCACACCTCAGGACATGGTGACAGAACTGCATGAACAAGAGACCGAGGCAGTGAAAGCTTCTGCTTATGGGAGGACAGGAGCCTTGGCTGTACAAGAGCAGAGAAAGAAAGAGAGAGAGAGAGAGAGAGAGAGAGAGAGAGACAAAACTGGGGAAATGAAAACTGTCCTGTTACAAATCCAGGGGCAAGTGGTCTTGAGAACCTGAAGACGAGGGGAAGATTCTGCAGGACCCTGCTCCACAGGGTCCTCGAGGGGAGGCTGGGCGAGGCACACCAAAGGCCTGGGAGGTAGGGGAGACCAAAGGGCATCCCACATGAAGGCTTCGGATGGCACTCAGGCAGATCTCGGCAGACCCTGGTGCGTCAGAAGTTGGGCTTGTGTTTCTTCAGCTCCACCATAAGGTGGTGGATGTTGATGAGCTCAGCCCTGGCAGGCAGGCCCCGCAGCTGGGGCTGGGACAGCACCCGGTGGAAGCGATGGTAAACCTGGATCAGCTGGGTCAGTGCTCCCTGGAGAGAGAGTCAGGAAGGGATCAGACTGTGGGGTCACTAATGCTGATGACAGGCACAAGGCAGGGCACATCCAGAACCTCAGATGTAGCTGGAGCTGAAAACAAGGGTCACTCAGGTGACATTCAAGGAAAGGAGGAAAACAGAGTGAGAAGAGGGGCGCAGGCGCAGGAGCTGCACTTACCTGAATGATACTGGTCCCATTTCTGAAGTTGGTAAAACTCCGCATCACGTCCTGACTCAGGGATTCCACCGATGACTTCCAGGAACTACCGAAGCCGCGGATGAGCTGAGTCACCCGAGCTGACAGCAGGGAACAGACAGGACAGACAGGATAACCTTCCGCGCCATGCAGCCTCCCCCCAGAACGGCTGTCCTTTCCTCGAAGCCCTCTCTTCTCGCTTTCCAGCCAGGTGTTTCTTGCTCTGTCCCTCCCCTATCCTTTGCATCCTGTTCTTCCTCCTCCCCGCCCCCACTCCCCTCACCACTGACCCCCACGACCACACCAGCCTCATACCTTCTTCCCCCCGGAGTCGCTCAGCCTGGCCACGCTCAATCAAAGCCTCAGCCTCCTTCACAAATGCCACCAGACCCCCAAATGGAGGTGATAACAACTCTTCGATGAATTCCTGGAGGACACACAAGCAAACAAATAGCTGAGTGCCCTGGGCCGTAGCCGGTGTTCCCAGTTCTGCCATCACGACTGCGTAGGGGCCAAGGACATGCCCGTAACAAAGAGCTCAATTCTGAGAGGTCACCTATCACAGTACGGATTATCTCACAAGGGGTGGAGGAAATCTCCAAGAAGATCCCTCTTCCAACACACGCTGACTCAACAAGCTGGGAGCAGAACAACGAGGAACTATGGTTGCCTGGCCTGATAGCTCAGCAGACTGAAGTGCCTGCTTAGTTCAGTCAGCATTCAATCCCTGGCATGCAGTGCCAGCCCCTCCTCGGGTCGTGATGAGACTGCGAGATTGAGACTAGGCATGGTGGCAGGCGTCTGTAATCCCAGCACTTGGGAGGCTATAAACAGGAGGATTACTATGAGGTGATCTATATATTGAGACCCTATAAACCCTACCCTAAAATATCGGAAAAAAAAAAAAAAAAAACTATGGTCATCGCCGCCCAATGGTGGACAGCTGGGAGAGGCAGGGCCACCAGAATTGTGGCCAGGGCTGCCCTGCTAGCCAGCAACTACACTCGGGTCTCTTGGCAGAGTCTTAAAGAGGCACTAAAATACAGCCAATAGATACATTTTTTTTAAATTTAACTTCATTTATTTATGTTATGACCAGCTCAGCCTGCCCTAGGGGTGGGGCTGGCATAGCATGTGGTGCCAGGGATCGAACCAAGGTCCCTGCGGTTGCCTGAGTAGGCGCTTTAAACCAATGAGCTATTTCACCAGCCCAACAGATGCATTTCTGAGCTACTGCAAAAACAGAGGCAAGTCAGGCATAATCTCAGCACTCAGGAGGCTGAGGCAGGAGGATCCTTGCAAGTCTGAGTCCAGCCTAGACTACAAAGTGAGCACCACTCACGCTGTAAGCCAGCCTGAACTGCACAGTGAGATCCTGTCTCAAAAAGACAAAAAAAAAAAAAAAAAAAAAAGGCAAATCAAGTGATCTCCAGGGGCAAGTATCCTCAAACCCCTGCGGACCCTGGCAGCTCCCACTGATGAAGATCAAGCAAAGAACTGAAAGGTCGTCAGGCAGATGCCTGAGGAAGCCAGCTCACAAGAAGCAGCAAACAGGATGCCCGCAGCAGACTCCGAGCTCGCGCGAGCCCGCTGGGTGAGAAGGCTCACGTGAGTCAGGCTAAACATGAAAAAGGAACAGCAGCTACCAGGGGTGCACAGACTTCAAAGAGACTGAACCTTTTAGAAAGGAAGTATTTTTTTTTAAATCAACAAGTTAAATAGCAGGTTAGATACAAACGATGAATACAAGCCAGGGGCATGGTGGCGCATGCCTAGAATTGTAGCCTCTGGGGCTGAGGCAGGAAGATCTCCTCAAGTTGAAGGCCAGCCTAAACTACACAGCAAATAAGTATAAAGGGGGTGCTGATGTCCCTTCTGGTCACCTCGCTGCCCAGGCAAGGGCAACTGTTTCTTTTTTAGTTACACATTTATAAACTGGGACTAGGACGCAAAAAGTAACTTCTTACACTAATCAAATCCCAAGAGGAAAGAACTAAGCAGCAGCAAGGATTTTGGTTTTCAGGGTTGCTTTTTTTCCCCCAGTGCTGGGGACTGAACCTAGGGCCTTGCACACACTAAGCAAATGCTTTATCACTACGCTACATCCCCAGCCCAGACACGAGGTTTCCATTTGGTTTTTTTTTTCCTGGAACCAGGGATTGAACTCAAGCTCTTGCGCTTGCCAGACAAGCACTTATTCTACTGAGCTATCTCCTCAGCCCTGGACACTAAAGAATTTTTCTTTTTTTTATATTATGGCTGGTTCAGCCTGCCCTGGGGGGGTGGGGCTGGCACATCAAGTGGTGCCGGGGATTGAACCTCGGCCCCTGTGGTTGCCTAAGCTTGCCTAAGCAGGCGCTTTAGACCACTGAGCCATCTCACCAGCCCTAAAGAATTTTTCTGAATTAATGAAAAATATAAATTTAAAGACCCCAGAAACACAAGCTATCAACCAAGGTAAATGAAGACTTCTACAGCGACACTTATTGCAATAAAACCTCCCAGTACCAAAGAAAAAAGAAAAGCAGGCAGAGGTAAAACACTGGCTGCAGAAAAACAGGGTTCTCCACAGCAACAAGGTAGACCAGAAGGCTGGGAAAGCACCTAAGGGCAGAGAAGAACTCACTGTCCACTGAAGAGCCTGACAGTAAGCCAAAGGACTCTGCCTCGTGTATGTGAAACAGAATCATTTCTGTAAGAACAAAAATAAGACTTTGCTACTAACACACTTTCATTAAAGACATGTAAAAAAATTTATTGATTGATTGATTGATTGATGTTTCCTTTTTTTCTTTTTTTTTGTCTTTTTGAGACGGGGCCTCACTATGCAGTTCAAGCTCGCCTTGAGCTCACTTTTGTAGCCCAGGCTGGTCTCGAACTCACACTGATCCTCCTGCCTCAGCCTCCCAAGTGCTGGGATTACAGGTGTGTGCCATCATGCCCGCTTTTAGAAAAAAAATTTTAAAAATCCCGTGGTGGCACACGCCTATAATCCCACCACTTGGAAGGCTGAGGCAGGAGATCAGTATCAGTTCAAGACCAGCCTGGGCTACAAAAGTGAGCTCCAGGCCAGCCTCAACTGCATAACAAGACCCTGTCTCAAAAAAAAAAAAAAAAAAAAAGAAAGAAAGAAAAATGTTGTTCTAGAGAACAATTAAATATTAAGTTTTTTTTTTTTTTTGAGACAGGGTTTCGCTATGCAGTTCAGGCTGGCCTTGAGCTCACTTTTGTAGCCCAGGATGGCCTTGAACTCACATCAATCCTCCTGCCTCAGCCTCCCAAGTGCTGGGATTACAGGCGTGCGCCACCACGCCCAGCTTTATTTTTTAAATTTTGTTTTAAATATATTTAATACAGGGTCTACAGAGTCTCACTATACGGATCAGACTCAGTGATGCTCCTGTTTTCAGCCTCCCAAGAGCTGGGATTACAGACACGCAAAACCACACTCAGTCCCAGTCACCTTCTCAGCACACCCTGAGGGCGGTGCCAGCACTGCACACCAGGGATTGAACCCCAGTCCCTGCCATCTGCCTAGCAGGCACTTTAATCTGCTGAGGTACCTGGCCAGCCCAATATTAAGCTTTGATGCTAGCTAAACATAAAAGGTAAAATTTTTGAAGTCTTAAAACAACAGAAAATAAATCCAAACGATTAGTAAAAAACAATAGAGAAAGGAATAAGGCAAGAATGACAGAAAAGGGGCCGGTGAGATGGTTCAGTGGTCTAAAGCGCCTGCTTAGGAGGGCTCAGGCAACTGTGGGGACTGCAGTTCGATCCCCGGCACCACATGCTGCGCCAGCGCCACCACCAGGGCAGGCTGAGCCAGCCACAAAATGAATAAATAAAGAAACAAACAAACACAACAAGCAAACAAATAAATAAAAATAAAATTAAAAAAAAAAAAAGAATGACAGAAAAGAAGGTCTGAACAAAACGAAATATGGCAGAAAAATGTTCAAATGTAACATCAAGTGCAGTAAACATACATAAGCTAAAAAATCATAAATTAGAGATAGAGGTGATATGTTTTTTTTTTTTTTTTTTGGTGGAACCAGGGATTGAACTCACGACCTTGCACTTGCCAGGCAGGCACTTGTGCCCCTGAGCTATCTCCCCAGCCCCCCTGATCCTTTTCAAAAAATTCTATATATGTGTCATTTACAAAAAAACATTTGAGGCAAGAACATGAGATCTGGCTGGTGAGATAGCTCAGCAGTCTAAAGGGCCTGCTTAGAAAAGCTTAGGCAACCGCAGGGACCGCAGTTCAATCCCCGGCACCACATGCTGCGCCAGCCCCACCCTCAGGGCAGGCTGAGCCAGCCATAACACGAATGAGTGAATAAATGAATAAATAAATATTTTTTTTAAAAAACCCTATACCAAATAAATAAAACATTAAAAAAAAAAAAAAACCATGAGAGCTGGACGTAGCAGTCCAGGCCTGTAATCCCAGAATTCAGGAGGCTGAAACTGGAGACTTGCCGCTGGGTGACTATTCCTAAAACAATGGGACCCTAATATGCTGAGTGCACTATTATACATGCACTTGAAGAAAAAAAAAATTAAAAGATCCCCAAAAGGATTATCAAACTTCAGTGCACTGAAGTGGGGCAGGGCTAGAGAACGAGGTGGGGCTTTGAGGGCTGCTTTTCTCCGGCTCTCTACTTCTGGCTGCTGTAGGCGGAACACGGATACCCGCCGTGGCCTTCCCAGCAAGGTTCCTACCTTGCAAACTAACATTATAAGCTTTTATCTTTGTGTGTGTGTGTTTTATTCTCTTTGAGACAGCTCGCTGGCCCAGAACTCACTTAGTACGCTAGGGTGGTTTCGAACTTTTTTTTTTTTTTTTTTTTTTTTTACTTTTAACAAGAAAGAACAATGGGATCAAACTCCTGAAACTCCTTTTGCCTCAGCCTCCCAAATGCCGGGACCCCCAGGTATGCGCCACTATACCCCACAGATATGGCTCCTTTTAAAGCATGAGCATGGAAAAAAAAAACCCAAAGGATAGGGGAAGCAAGAGCACAACCAACACAACAGTTAGGTCAACAGGAAACTCTGCAGGAGCGGGGGCGAGCAGGGTGAGAAGGAATCAGAGTTGGGAGTCTCTGCTGAGGCACTGTTCTTGGGCTGCGTGCCACGTTCACGTGTTTTCATCTCATTGCAATAAACTAGAGCAGTAACGACAGCATGTTGTGAGCTCAGGGTCACAAGAATTCCCGTTCTGGGCGCCTTCCATCCATTACGCCACGCGCCCTGCACCTGAACTGCACGCAGTAAGCTGAGCACAGCACAACGCCCATCTGTCCCCGCCCTTTCCCAACCCCCACCTGTGTCCGCGCACTGAGCAGCTGCTGGAAACTCTCGACCTCTTTGCTGTCATCTGCAGCCCGCTCCTGAGGGAAGACAAGGGGGACGTCAGGCCTGGGACAGCACTGTTGCCCCACGCGGGAGGGAGGGCGGGTGGGCGGGTACCTTACCATAAGCACGCCCAGCATCATGTCGTAGTTGTTGATCAGAAACACAAGCTGCTCCTTCCTGGAGGAGAATTCAGCGGCCACCCGGAGGACAAAATTCTCCACCTCCACCTGAAAAACCCACCAAGCGGCAGGGATGCCAGAGGGCCAGCCACCCAGGCCCCTCCTCGCTGCGGCGCGGGTCCCTCCTGTCGCCGCACCTGGAGCTGTCCCAGCAGCTGCATGGTCCGCTCGTTGGGAATCGTCTGGTTGATGCTGACAAGGGCCGAGGAGAACTCTGCGTACCGGCGAGTGATCTAGGAAAGAGAAGGTGGAACAACCGCTGGCCACCCGCGTCCATGTGACCCCCACCCTCCTCCCCAGGACCCCTACTCTGCCCTTGCATCATGTGGCCCAGCAGGCCCAGCAGGCCCAGGGCCCAGCAGACCCAGTGCCCCACCCCCTATAAAGCTTCCAGCTGTCCTAAGCCCCCTCCGTCTAACTCGCCCTCACTCACATAGTGGGGCCGTGTATCCAGCCCCCCGAGGCGCTGGGGGTCAGTGCTTCGCACGCTCTGTACGTTCATCTCCAGGATCAGCTCAAACCGCGGCCACAGCAAGGCCAGCACCTGTTCCCAGTACCTATGGGCTTAAGCAGAACCAGAGGTCACCTGGCAAGGTCCTTGGGCGCAGAGGGTGAGGAAAACGGACTTCCGGCTAATGGTGGGTCCTGGGGAGTGAGGAAAGTGAGCCGGAAAGCAGCGGCTGCCTCTGGAGCACCCTAACAGGAACAAGGGTCAATGACCTCGAGTCAGGAGAAGCTCAGTCAGGCTGGAGCTGCACGAGCCCAAGAGTTCAGCCCCAGGGTGACAAAAGACCAGAACTGTCTGACCTGTCCAGGGCTGGGACCTCCCTCTTTGCTGCAATGTTGCGGAATCGGAGAACAATGTGGATACAGAGGAAGACAGCAATGGCGTCGTAGCAGTCGGCCAGGTAGGACTCCAGGTGTTTCTGTGGTTTGGGAGCAGGGACAGGGTCGGGATTGGAAGCGAGTATGTTAGGCTGCTATACCCCAGGCAATGGAACATATGCATGTTTCTCTAGGGATCAGGCCCTGGGCGGAGAAAGACCTGAAAGGGAAATGTGCCCCCCTTTCCTGGCCACCGTCCCACCTGCCCACTGGCGCTGGCCACATGTCCCTCACAGATCACCAGGCTCAGGAGCCAATCACAGCAAAACTCAAAGCTGAGTGGGGCTGGGTAGGGGTCAGAGCAGCAAGACCTAGGAGCCCTTCTTTTTCAGGTGCATTAGCCCAGTGTAGGCTCGGGGACCCCAAGATTTCTAAGGAGTCTGCTCTACATCCAGGGTTGGATATCTCAGAATGTCACGACTGCCTACTAGAACCCCACTGTGCCGCCAGGGCAAGGGGGCATAAAAGCACAGGATCTGGGATCTCACCAGGGTCATGCTGAGCGTTCGGCCCATGACGGCATGGAATAGGTCATGTGCAGCTGGGCCAGACACCACAAAAAATTCACAGATGAAGAGATATTCACGACAGGAATTGTCTAGGAGGGCGTAGTGCTGGCTGCGGAAGAGGGCCTCAAATGGATACTAGGAGAGAGGCAAAGAACACCAGAAACTCAGCAACCCTGAGGAAGGGGCTCAGCAGACCCATGCCTTTCGGCCTTGGGCAGGAAAGTGCATCCTGAATGGACATCGAAAAGCCGGAGGACTTGGGGCCGTGGGAGGAATTGGCCACCCCTCTGCCCATCTCCTTCACAGCAGGCCAGAGCCATAGGACCACGGCTCCCGTGTATGGAGAGTTACCCTGCCTGCTGAGGTAGGGAAAGTCCACCCTTGGTCAGGCCTCCCTCCCCGGGCACTGAGTCCCCTTCCCTACTCCTCTGCACACCCTCTGCTCTCCCCGCTGGGCCGTGTGGGGCACTAGGATGGGTGCCTCAAGTTCAGTGGGGGAGATGACAGAGCCTCGGGTCCCCAGGGTGAAGATGGTATTCCTGCTACGGAGTGACGGCTTCGAGAAGAATCGTGCAGAGGGGCAGAGTCAAGGAAAACAAGGCAGGCTGGGCCCACGGACTTCGGATCTGCAGGAGCCTAGGCAGCCCGACACAGCCCCACCTCACCCGAGTCTATAATGGGCTTCAGGGAGGCTCTACACCCCTGGAAACCTAGTGGGGAACTATACACTAAAATGATGTGCACGTTTTCTGGGCCGTCTTTCCGTTCTCAGGGCCTGGCACGAGGGTCCCCCGCTCCAGGATATCTTTCTTTGCCGTATCCTCCACGCCCATGAGATCATCTTTCTCAGCTACTTCCTCATACTACAAAATGCACAGAAAGGTACCGTCACCATCTCTTCCCACAGAAGAGCAAAGCGGCCATCCCTCCTCACCAGGTGAAGCCTCCTCCCAGGCCGAGCCCTGGCTGGCTGGCTCGCTCACTCCCGGGCCTCACCTGCACCTTCATGAGCCGGCCCAGGTAGGAGCGGTAGTAGGACAGGTAGATCTTGCTCAGCGTCTCCACGTACTCGTCCCTGATCTCCTTCGCAGTTGCTCGCTCGTTCCCCAGGAGGAACTGATAGAAGAACCTGGGGGCGGGAGCAAGTCGGCCCCTTGTGCCTCCCCAGGTGCCCACACAGGGCTGCTCCAGACGCGGGGCTGCTCCAGAGCTCACAGTCCACCCCGCGCCCTGCCCTGGGGCAGCAACCTGAACTTTAGCAGGGCTGTCTGGGGGATCTGGTAGTTGGTCATTGGTTTTCTGAAGGAATAAATCTTCTGCAGGATGAATTCTCGGATCTTTGCCACTGCCTAGATGGGACCAAACAGAGGGCCCTTTTACTGTGCAGGAGAAACCAGGGGTGGTGACGCACGGGAGAAAGAAATAGTGAAAACTTGAGATTTTCGGGGAACCCAGAGAAGCAAGGATTAGATCCTCGGGCAGGAGACGGGGTATGGTTCCTGGGGAGCCCAGTTCTGGTCTTGGGGTGCCCACCCCTCCCCCACCTTGACCCGGAGCCGGTCCAGCACGCCCCTGACATCTGCACAGGCCGCCGTGCCTCTCGCTTCCTGCTCTCTGACGGCAGCTCCCTTGGCATCCAGCTCCTGAAGCTGCTCCAGGAACCTGGGCTCCGTCACCGGAGCCTCCAGGATTGCCCTGGGGAGCAGGGAGCAGCAGGCTGGGTTAGAGCAGGGAGGAGCAGGCTGGCCAGGTGCATCAAGGCCAGAAGCGGCCGTCAACACATCCACTAACTGAGCCAGGAGACCCGCAGAGTACAGGGTACAGCACCCCAGCCCACCCACTTGCTGCGACCCTTAAGGCCAGGGACTCACGTGACCAGGGCTGAGGGCACCACCAGACCATCGACCAACTCCCCGAGTTTGCCCCGCACAGCCTGGCGGTTCCGCAGTCGAATGTTCATGGCTCCCGACTGCTCCTGCAGCGTCCGGATCTCAGAGCTGATGGAGCTGAGGTCACTCTGAAAAGCTCCCAGCATCTGCTCCATGCGCTACAGGGAGGGCAGGAGATGCGCCTCAGGGCTGGCAGAGGACAGGTGGGCCCCCCAATACACACCAGCCCACGAGGGTGGCAGATAGTGAGGTGCCCCAAAGGGCACAGGGAAACAATACTAATTATAGCAGTGGAGAAAAAGGCAGCTGAGGGCCAGCAAGATGGCTCAGTGGTCTAAAGCGCCTGCTTAGGCAAGCTTAGGCAAGCGCAGAAGCTGCATTTTGATCCCTGGCACCACATGCTGCGCCAGCCCCACCCCCAGGGCAGGCTGAGCCGGCCAGAACTTATACATATATAGCTTATATATATACGCATATATACATATATAGGCTGCTGAGGGCATCCAGGAAGCCATCTGCATGTGTGCTCGCCTGAGGCTGCTGAGCCAAAGCCTGGCCCGGAGGTCACAATCCGGGCGAGCACTGAGGGCCTACAGGCTGCGTTCTCACCTCCAGGACAGCATCACAGGCTGTGATCTGGTTGTGCAGAGACGCAATGTTCTCGCTCTCCTGGATGTCTGAGCCACGAGAGTCAAGGGCCTGACAGGAAGGCAGAGATCCTTTCCCACATCTCTGCAAGGCAACACAGAGCTAGACAGAGTTCTGCCCCGCCAGGGCCGTCTGCAATCGCACCCCACGCGGTCCCAGGAACGCCATCCCTTCGCGCCGCTGGAGGATACAATCCCAAATGGACTTCTGCTCTATCTGCTGTAGCTCCAGCTCAACCTGCTTTGAATAGTGACGGAGATCCACACCCTGGGAGAACACAGAGAAGGCAGGTCAGGAGGAAGTCACGGCAAGGGGACCCCAGGACAGGGCCAGGGAAGGGCTACAGGTTAAGGTGACATTGCAAGACAGCCTCTGGGGGAGGCTGGGTGGAGGGGGCAGGTTAGCACAGTGGAGAACCTCACCGTCTTGAGAGCTTCCTTCACTAACTCGTCCTCCAGATTAGCCTGAATGTGAACTGCAAGCAGAAGCTTATGAGAAGGGGCCGGCTCCACAGCGCACCCTCCCCACACTGAGGCTGCACAGCAGTCCCTGGCTTCTTCCTTCTGGCCTTGGTGCCTTGAAGGTTACAGGGCCAGAGGGCCCCTCAGATGCAGCCTCACTTTCTGCCACTTCAAATCCCAGAAATATGTGTTTTAAACAGTGCACCACTCAGAGTAGCTTGATGAAATCAGTGTCACCCTGTTCCATCCCACCCAGATATGTGTCATCCTTTTGCCCAGTGTGTTCATGTTGTACATGTTACTGGCCTGATCATCACTCAGATGCCTCCCTAGTTATCACACTGACCGTCCACGCAGGGAGGACTTACATTCAAATGACCCTCATTCTACTGAAATAATGGTGCCAAAGTATACAAGTAGGGACTCCAGCAACCGTATTATAGTATACTGCTGTAACTGTTCTGGTTTTATTTTATTTCATCTTATTTTTTGGCTTTTTGAGGCAGAGTCTCACTATGTGATATAGACTGACCTTGAACTTGCTTCTGTGGTGCAGGCTGCCCTCAAAACTCATAGCGATCTTCCTGTCTCAGCCTCCCACGTGCTGAGATGACAGATATATACCACCACATCTGGTTTACGGTTTATTATAGTTGCTCTTACTCTCTTACCGTTCCTAATTTATAAATTAAACTTTATCAGCTAGAAATGGTGGCACACAGTTGTAATCCTAGTCATTTAGGAGACTGAGGCAGGAGAGATTACAAGTTTGAGGCCTTCTGGGCAATTCATCAAATACTGTCTCAAAAATAAAAAGGTCTGAGAATATAGCTCAATCATAAACTAGCATGTATGGGTCCTGGGTTCAAACCCCAGTCTCACAAAAGTAAATAAATAAATGAACTTTAAAATCATCCTTATAAAAATAAAAAAAAAAATCATCCTTATAGATAATAGAGAAAAAAACATAATACTTACAGAGTTTATATTCATCTACTGTGGCCAGTTCAGCTCACACTGGGATCGGGGCTGGAGTGGCAAGTGGTGCTGGCAATCAAGCCGTGGTCCCTGCACTTTGCCTAGCTTGCCTAAGCAGCCACTGCCCCAACCCCTAAGGTTTATAACCCCTAAGGAGTTATCTACCACAGGACTTGTACATCATTTCTAGACAATAAGGGAGGACTATTCTGCTCCCACCCCAAAACATCACTTACCATCCACTTCATCCAGGATGAATTCGTCAGAGGTGATATCCAACTCCCCAAGCTGCAGTGGCTCCTGGAGCCCAGGACCACCTCCCTGGAGAGAAACAAGTTAATGAGAGGGGATGAAAACACAACATAATTGGACAGACCCAATCCTTCAGAGGAGGGGGAGGGATGCTTTTACCGGGGAGCCATAGTCTTGAGTCAAGAGAATCTAATCTCACAATTTACTACTACTACTTTGAACTGATGGATATGGAATACGGTTTTTAAAAGAAATCCAGGCACTCCATGAAGACAGTGAAGGTGTGCAAAGGAGGTTAGAAATTGTAGAGGACAAGGGAGAACCTGCGTTTGCATTTAGGACCCACAGACTCCTGATACCTCAGTTATTCTATCCCCGAACATCTGGGAGCCTCAACTTGCTAGATTATCAGCGAACACACAGCGTCAGGTCTTCCAACACACCGCTCTAACACTAGGACAACCGACACGGTTTCCATTATCCCCTCTGCTTTGTGTGTGTGGAAAATGATGGCACTGGGACGCCGGTTACCTTGCCCCGGACACTCAACATGTGAATGGCAAAGCTGCAGTCAGAACCCAGCTCAGTCTGGTTCCTCAGGCCAAGTTCTTAGTCTTTACACTGTATCATTTCTCTATCGTTTCTCAGCCTTTTGGCTAAGATCAAGTGTTCGCTGTATCACTTCTCTACCAAAATATGTGAATGGGAGATTGAAACTGTGTCCCGGAACCTGAGTTTCGGTCAGCAGGATCTCTGCTGAGGGCCGGGTCCCAACCAGGGAGGGTATGGGAAGCTAGACGAGTGTCACCACCAACAGCCGGGGAGAACCAGCCACTGTGTTTAAACCCAGCCCAGGCCTTTCTGACACAAGGACGGCCAGAGGCGACAACGGAGGACAAACAGCCCCGCGTTCTCACCAGAGGGCCTTCCTCTTCCTCCAGATCGGAAGCCCCAGCCCGCAACACCAACTCCCGCGCAGCTGCTGCCATGGTCGCCGCGGCGGCCATTCCCCCGCAGCCTCACTTCCGGCAGCTGTTAGTCCCAGCGTCTGCGCGTGCTGCAGGGTAGAACTACAAATCCCAGAGTGTCTTGCGGAGTCCGAAATTGGTCCTCGCCCTTTTCAGCTCCAACCGCTTCGCCCAAGTGGAAACGGGAATCGGCAGTCTTACGCACGGTCTCGTGTCGGCACTCTAGAAGCTCACCGGCCCAGGAACTTGACCACGGTAAAAATACAAAAAGGGCCGTACCGGAAGTTGCGGCAACCGAATGCTCAGACCTCAATTCCCGCTAAAGCGGCTTTGCGGAAGTGCTTTTCCTCCGTTACTCCGCCTCTTCCGCCTAAAAGCTATATAAGGACGTGACGTCACAGCCGCTCTCTCTTCGCCAGGAGGCCTACACGCCGCTGTTGGTGCTGCCGCCATGGTAAGCCTGCGATCCGTGCTGGGATCTGGCAACATCGGAAGCTAAGCAAGGAAAACTTGCTGTCGGAACACCCAGGATGGCCTATTTTGAGGGCGTGCAGCTTTGTTTGGCGCCTTGGATCGTAATCCTGGGAAGGGACTACCAAAGACTTAGGGTTCCGGGGAGCGGGACCCGAGGAAGGGTCACTCCCCGGACACACGAAAGTGCCAGAGGCTTGGGCGTGTGTGGCGACCTGGCCAACTTAACGAACTTTTTGAAACAGCCCACGCGCGCCTTCCAGAGTTTACATTTTCTCAGACTTGATCGTTTTTGTTCCAGCTTTCTGAGCACTGAATTTGTGTGACAGTGCGGGGTCGTTGCCCCCGGTGTGACCAGCGTAATGCTCTGTTGGAGGCTGTTTGCCCTGGAAAGCTTGCGGTTTGCTGCCAGTTCAGGGCCTCTGATCTCTCCCCTGTGCTCTTTCAGTCTCTAGTGATCCCTGAGAAGTTCCAGCACATTTTGCGAGTACTCAACACCAACATCGATGGGCGGCGGAAAATAGCCTTTGCCATCACTGCCATTAAGGTAAAGCAGGATAAGGGGACAGAATTTCAGTGAAGTTTAGGTTACCCCAAAGTCGCTATCAGGGAGACGAGGCTGAGGGGACATAACGGTCCCGTCCCTATAACTTCAACTCCTGGAGTACGAGAAAAATAAGCCCCTTGGGGGGGCAGTTAATGAAGCCAAACATTGCACACAGGCAGGAGGGGAGTGGCTGCAACCGCCCTACAGACTGCCTCAAATTTTCTTGGCCTATTAGTTTGGAGAGGTTCTCTCCACATTCAGGTTTTCTAGTCTTCTCCAGCGCATTACAGTGTCACTTTCTTGGTAATTTATTCCCTAAGATTTGGGTGATTTCTGTATATTTTGAGGTAAGTAGCACTGTCAACAAAATAGGAAGTGGGAAGTTGTAGTAGGGGGGCGGGAGCAGGGCATTGACCCAGGTGTCAGGGCGCCTCCGTTGGACTGGGAACCAGCTTTGGTTTTGCTTTAACTGCTTTTGAAGTGGTGGGTGCAACCAAGATACTTCACAAAGCTAGGAAATTCTAGACCTTCTAAATGGGGCATTACTTTATTTTTAAAATAAGAATATGTAATTGGGGGAATTAGTAGCATACACTGCATGGGGGCTGGCTGGCTCTGTGAATGACCATCCCCAGCTTCTGGTATATGGCGGGTGCTCACCAGTGTTAGAGGATGGGTGGTACCAGCAATACTGTTGGCTGCTTTTGAGGAATTAAAGGTGAAGTGGTAAGCTTTGTGTTAACAAGGGAAAAGCTGAGGGGAGCCGGGTTAGTTGGGAGGAATGCTCCCAGAGGATTGGTACAAAAGATAATTTACAGAGGAAAGCATTGTCCTGATAAGACTGTCATGCTCACTTCATTCTGTTCTGTCAGGAGCACGACTTTCATTTGTTCTCAGGTTTAGAGAAAGATGGTTTTGTTCTGTTGGACACACTTAACAAAGCAGTGTGAAATGCAGCGACTATTTAGGAGATTACTCTAAAGGCAGACATGAATAGTGAGGTAGAGTGGCCAACATGTAGTCAACTTACAGAGAAGTTTTTTGTCCCGCCCGCCCCCCCCCCCCATCCTTCTGTTAGCCTCCCAAACCCCGAGATTACAGGCGTACCACACCCAGTCTCAATCCCTGCCTCAGAGGGCTCCTAAGGTAGGGCCTGCAGTGCAGGCCAGGGATCTAACCTGTTTTATTTATCTAACCTGTTCTTTATTTTTTTTTTTTTTTAATTTATTTGTTTGCTTGTTGTATTTGTT
>PVKN010015582.1:0-18411 GCA_004027915.1 Capromys pilorides | reverse complement strand
TCACTACCACAAAAAAAAAAAAAAAAAAAAAAAAAGAAAGAAATTATAGGAAGCACAGAGTTCTTCATCTTACATACATGTCCAACTTTCATTGTATATTTATAATGAGTGCATTTCATGCTGTCTTACATAGCATAGTTTTCCATACTTCATGATAATTGAATAATTTTTATGGTATCTTCTCTCTGAGGTGTACCTTGAAGAATACCCATCACCTACAAGGTTGAATTTTCCCGTCTACAGAGCAGAGCAACCAGGGCGAGATCCAGCATGGAGACAGACAGAGCCAGACCTGGAGGGGTGTATGGTTCACAGGCACCAAAGGCTCCAGTAGTGGCAGCTGCCCACAGCTGGGTCTGGTCAAAACTGGCAATCAAGTGTTTCATAGTCTTAAAAAATCAGCACTGAGAGCTTCTGTTCAAAAGTGGGCAGATTCTGTTGGAATGAAGTGATGTGGTTCCTCGGGGCCTGTACCCTGCTTGACCCCCATCTTGCCAGTTGCTTTTCCACAGGGCAGGGAACACAGTGCCTGGTTCAGTCTGTCTGTCTGCTTCCCTGTTGGTCACTTGAATTTGTGGGCACCTTCTCCTAGTGTCCAGCCAGCTCTGTGAAGTTATGTGAGAGCTAAATGATATTCAATAAAATCACCAGCCGGCTGGGTGTGGTGGTACATGCCTGTAATCCCAGCACGGGGAGATGACTGAGGCAGAAGGATTGCTGCAGTTTAAGGCTGTGAGCTCTAAGTCAGACTGAACTACATAGCAGAACCCTATTAAAAAAAAGAAAACCCAACTTGCTAACAACTAAATTTTTCAAGTGAGATGCATTATATGAGATGTGATCAAAATATATGGTGAATAGTTCCATAAAAATATATTAAAGCAAAACGTGCCTTGCATCAACTCCTCTTAGAGTATTCCCTTTCGCTTTGAACGTGCTTATCCCAGTAGTCTTACTACTTTATGAAGCAGTTCTGGATGTCCTTTTTCATGTCTTTACAAGGTATAATAAAAGTACCTTGACTGCTGCTGCTGCATACCATGCAACAAAAGGCAGGCTCGTAAAAAACCACGTCAGTGTGTCCTCACCCACTTTATTCACTGCATTTGGCACCGTGCAGCTTCTGGCTCCTCCCCATGGTCAGTCAGAATGACCATGAAAGGTAAATATTTAGAATCTGTGCAGGACACTGGGGAGCTGTAGCAGCTCAACTAAAGACACGCACAAGAAGGACTTCATGCTCTGCTTCAGCGAGTGGCAGAAGGATGGGTAAAGTGTAGCTGAAGCAAAGGCATGTATTTTTGAGGAGGGTTAATAGTAATGTATTTTTATCACATTAAATTTTTTTTTAACCATACACTGTATTTTTGGATCATACCTCATATATGTGCTTCCAATGGGCCTCTGTAAAATGTGAGATTTTATACAAAGCAATGGATCTGGGAGTCTTTGTCCATGCTAGGCACTGTCCTAAGTGTTTAAAGTACCACAGCCACTTCATGCAGCAGGTAGCTATCAGTATCCCTCCTCTGGTGAGGTGATATGCAACGTGTCACGGCCAGGAAATGAGAACCCTGCCACCAGGCTCCATTCTTTCATACTCCCTGCCGTACTTCCTGGCCACATAAGACTTGTCAGGGTCTGTCTTGTCATTTGTGAAGGGCCTGCCTGAGATGAGAACAATCAGGACTCCAACAAGAGTGTGTGTGTGTGTGTGTGTAAGTGTCTGTGTGTATGAGTGTGTGTGTGCATACGCGTGCCCTTGCTTGTGCATCACCAACAGCAGATGCATGAGAAGAGGTGAGTCATGTGGAAGGATACAGGTTTAATCCCTATCTCTAGGGGCAGGAAGGCAGATGACAGAATGGGCATGGAAGTATGTGGTGAATTGCAAGGTGCTTCGTGAATGTAGTCCTTATTGGCAATTACAACCTGCAGGTCAAGATTCTAGCTGGAAGCCCTTGTTGAGCCTCTCTAGCCACCAGCCACTTCCAGCGATGGCTCTGAGGCTGCAAGACAGAGAGGGGGTGCAGTGTTATGAATACTGTTTCTTGAAATTCCCACATGGCTTGAACAGAGAATCAATGACAGGCTACGCTGCAGGGTGGCTGTACTGCAGTTGAGATGGGGGGACTGGTTTTCAACCACACGATGATTAGTTTCTTTAATACTACTTCCTGTGCTTCACTAAGCCCACCCACAGTCTCTGCATCTCACAGGGAGATCTAGGCTTGCCCAGTGTCAGGAAGAACAGGTGGATTCTCACACCTCACCTTGAGAAGTTCCCAGGGCATCCATGCGCAGGTGTCCACTGTGTGTGGACTCCACACAGACGTTAGCCTTGGGGGCGCTGACATTTAGTATGTGTTCTTTCCTCCAGTTCTGGGCCCTGGGTTGGGTTTTATCACCAAGAGGAAATGAAGACTTTCACTCTCTACAAAGGACCCATGTGTGTATCTCTGTCAGGTCTACTGCCGTGGTCTGTCAGTGGTCCATGTGGCCATGTTGCCTTGGTTATAGCTCCCCATGGGCCTCCTCTGTCCTAGCTCCTGATTCTCCCTAGCTGGGTGAATCTTCTCCCCTGTGGTCAGCATTCATTTTCCCCAAGACTTTTGCCATTCATTTTCTTTCTCTTCATAGGATCCAAAAAATGGTGACCCAGAGCCATGGGAAGATCCAAGACCTGAGCCCCTTGTGTTTCCCCATTCCCCCATTCCTGGTTCCCTTTTCTGGTGATGTGTTAGGGTTCATCCCTCACTGCCATACCCGCTAATTCCCCAGCCTCACACTGGAGAATTCTTCTAAATCCTGGAGAAAACTTGCAGATTTCCCAAGATGGACAACCTGCCTGACAACACTGCGAGTTGCCACTGTGTTGGGTCTCCTCTGCTGCCCTCTGCCCATCCCAGATCACATGCAGCCTGGGCTTTGTGGCCCTACTGCTCACCCTCTGCCTTCTGTGACTGACTCCCAGCCTCACCCACCTGGCTGAGAACCTGGGACCAAGTTGGGTCACCTCCCTCTAGTACCCTCCCACGCAGGGTCACACTAGGCCTCTTTGGACCTTCCTCTGTTATGACTGGACGTCTTATGAATAAACAAACTTTCATGCTTAGACAAGTTCAGAGCAATGACATAATGCATCATGCTTTTTTTTTTTGCATCATGGTACTTTATCTGTCTTCCACAGTGTACATACATAGGAGCCAGAACACAGGACTTTTTTTGGTTGTCATTACTGCAGCCATTTTGATCTGTGAGGTGACTGAAAATCTCTGCAGGTAAGCGTGGTGGTAGCCGGCTCCCTTCATGCCAGGTGCTATGGTACTCATCTCTAATCTTACCCTTCAGGAGGCTGAGATGGGAGGATACAGGAATTCAGCCTGGGCACCAGAGTGAAAGCCTGCCTTAATGAAGGAAAAAGCCCCCTCCTCCTACCAGAGCATTGTCTCTTGAACTGGCTATAGGATTTCCTTGTTGACTTCAGCTTAGATATGGCATGCTTTAGGTACAAGCAGGGATAGATGATGTCTAGCTCTCTGCTGTCTGCATCATCTCTAGTAGTGTCTTTATTCCTGTCCATTTGGCTCTGCATCTTTTCTCAGAAGATGGTTTTGGGGAATGGAGATCGTTGGACCCCAAGCATGCTGAAAAGCTAGGCTGACCCTCACCCTGATCCCAAGATGGAGCTGGATCGCTGACTCAGTATTTCTGATTCCTTTCTCTTCAGACCTCTGCCAACTAGGTACCCCCAAGGCCAGTGTCCTTCAGCAAGAGTCCCATTTTTCAGTGGCAGAGGCCTCCTGAGATGTGCTGGTGCCACTGCCCAGCTTAGAAGGGCCAAGAGCCAGGGTAGGGACAAAAGGTCAAGCCTGGGGATGACAGGGTTTTTGGCTCTTACACCTCCTTGACTCTCCTCTGACCCAGAGGCAGGCAGAACCTAGCCTAATTATTCCTACTAATAGAGGAAGTGACAGGACATATCAGAGGATCAACCCAGAGAGGAGGCCAGAAATCCCACTCCCTGAAGCCCCTCCTCTCCCAGTCTGGAGGAGCCCCTCCAGGGCTCCAACAGCTGCATTTCCTCCAATGACCTCAGCAGCCTAGGCTTGTGTAAGTCTCCTGGGCTCCTGCCCACACTCACGCCCCATGCAGCCCGCCGGAACCCTGACTCATTCCCATGTGATTGAGCAACTCATTTTGGAGACTGACCCCGGGAAGGAGAGTGGAGAGGCTGGCTGAGAGCTACCTAGGGATAGCTCCCCAATGATCGTGATGATCTCCAGGGGCACTGGACGTGTTTAATCTTTCTTGTCTCCTCCTGCACCCCATTCCCTGGGACCCACAGCCTCCATGTTGCTGTCACTTCCCAGTGGTCAGATCATTCACGCAAGTTCCTATAGGGGAAAGGCTCCATGCTGAGGATCACCTGTCCTATTCCTCTTGTCTCACCTCCTGCATTAGGTTCCAAGACCTATTTTGCCCCTAGAACCATTGCAGCTCCTAGAGCCTCCAGCCCTCTTTGGAAACCTGCATGTCCACTCCTCCACCTGACTCTTCTTCATGCTCCCACCCCACCACCTCCCAATGTTTTTTTTTTTGTTTTTTTGAGCCTTACTTGTCTTCCTCTTAGGAAGCTTTAAGATTGAAAAGCAGGGCCAGGGAGACAGCTCAGCAGTCTAAGTGCCTGCCTGTTGAGCACAAGATCTGGGTTTGATCCCTAGTACTGCATGCCTGCTGGCCATCAAACCTAGGCCTGGTGGCACACACCTATAATCCCAGAGCTGGGGAGGCTGAGAAGGGAGGATCACTATGAGTCTGAGCTGAGTAGGGAGACCAAATAATAAATAACCAAATAAAGAAAGATTGAAAGGGCACCAATATAATAGGTCGCTACTCTTGCAGAAAAAAAAATCATTGTTGTCCACTGTTTTCTTCCAAGTAGCTACTGCATTCCCTACTTGCAGGAGAAGATGGAGTATTACAGAGGTAGGATTTTATACATGAGCTATAGGCAGTGGGAGAAAGTAGTTAAGAGAAAACTTTCTGTTCACTGTCATATCATGTCTTGCAGAGACGGAATTACCCAGCTTGCCTGAGCATGATTCTTTCCCAACTCTCTAGGGTTCTAGAATCCTGAGTCTTGGGAATGTATCATTTTCAAATTGGGTCCTATTGCAGTGTTTCTTAAAATGTTTGGGGTCTCATAAAATTTTCAGTGTTTCTCCATTTACTGAGAATTGTAGATCTTGGACTCTGATTTGTCATTTAGATATTGTCAGTATAATTTTTTGTTTGTTTGTTTTGGGCTGGCTGAGGCTGCCTTAAGGGCAGGTCTCAGGCTTCATGTTGGGGTGGGGATTGAACTGCGGTCCCTAGTTCCTGAGAGATTTTGCCGAATCATGTGTTTTAACCAACTGAGCTATGTGACAAGCTCCTGCCAGTATAATTTTTAGAAAAGAGATTATAGGTGACAAAGAAAGGAGAAAAGGAAAAACTTTCTGTAAGCATAGACTCTTAAATTGAAATCAACCAAGAAGTTGGGAGTGGCAGTCCATATCTGTGAGCCCAAAACTGGGGGAGGTGAGTGCTGAGGCAGGGGATCACCACAAGTCCAAGGCCAGCCTGGGCTGCATAGTGAGCTCAAAGCCATCCTCTAGTATACATGAGACTTGCCAAGAGAAGAAGATAGAAGAAGGAGAAGAAGAAGGAGAAGAAGGAGGAGGAGGAGGAGGAAGAGGAGGAGATGAAGAAGAAGAAGAAGAAGAAGAAGAAGAAGAAGAAGAAGAAGAAGAAGAAGAAGAAGAAGAAGAAGAAGAAGACAACCAAGAAAGAGTTAGAAAATAGCTTAAATAAGCCAGGCATGGTGGTACATGCCTATAATCCCAGTACTTGGGAGGCTAAAAGCAGGAGGATTTCTGTGAGTTTGAGGCCAGTCTGGGCTACAAAGTGAGTTCAAGATCAGCCTGAACTGTACAGTGAAACCCTGTATCAAAAAGACAAGGAATCTGAATAAACTCTTATAACTGCATTTGATTACTCTGTAGTGAGCTGTGAATGCAGTGCAGATGCTGACAGAGAAACTAGGAAGTGGGGCACTGTTCAGCCAGTCACAAAGAAGGATAAATTTGAGTCATTTGAAGGAAATGGATGATGGATCTTGAGACTATAATACTAAGTGAAATAAATCAGACACAGGTTAAACACTGCATGGTTTCTCCAACATGAAATTCCCAGCATATAAATGATCTTAAGAGAAAATAAAAGAGAAATAGAAAGAAATAAGAAGGTAGATTCTGTGGAAATGGGTGGGGAACTGGGCAAAGGAGGAAGACAAGAGGGTAAGGGGGAGCAAAATGTGATCATACTCAGATGTGTGTGTGTGTGTGTGTGTGTGTGTGTGCATGCACACCAGCTCTTCAAGGTGAATATATTTTCTAGTCATCTCAAACAGATGTGAATGACAGGAAGAAAGGGAAGAAAGAAAAATGAAAAACTAGGCCTACACTTCTAGACTGATTGATTGTTCCATGCTAATCATTTCAACATCCAATCCTAACCACATTTCAGCAGAAAAGCTAAAGGCTTGCGAATATGTAATTTTTATGACTGTTCTGCTTCTGTTTTACTTGGGAGGAAACTGAGGTTTTGCTGAAGGGTAACTTAAACTGCAATAAACCCTGAAGAGGTTTTGCATGTGAGGCTGTGGCTGGGCTGCCTGAGAAGGCAGCCAGAGGCCCTGTGCCCCTGTGGAGCCAGGTCTTGAATCCCTGCCAGGCTTTCAGCTCAGCCTGTGCATCTGCTGTCAGTTTGCATTCTTGTCAACATTAGGGATCCAATGCTCAGAAAGTCATGGAATACCGTACAGGCACAGAGGGGCTGACAGTAGTTCAGCTCACATTGTGGGGTTGCTAGCTGTCCAGCTGTGGCATCTGGTGTGTTTTCAGGGCTTGATAGGTTTTTTGATGTTTGAGTTAGGATGTTAGAGGAGGTTAATAAAGTAGTCATGTAAGAAAATTTCTTTTTTATAGATTCTTAATATACTTCACTTATGACACAGGGTGGTGTCCTGTAATTTAACTCAATTCTGACAAGGTCTGGAATAAGCAAAGACCCCATAGGTTAAGAGCTCAGTCCCATCCCATTGCCCCCTACTTCAGACACCAATCAAAAGTAGAATGTCCCCAGATTACCCATTCTTTTGACTTTGTCACAAATTGGAGTTCCCATAAGCCCTACTTCAGGTTTGATAATATGCTGTGACAGGTTACAGAACTTGGGCCAGACTTACATTTACTGGTTTATTATAAAAAATGGTAAAGAATATAGATGAACAACCATATGAAGGAGTACATGGAGTAAGATCTAGAAAAGTCCTGAACATGGAAGTTTCTGTCTCTATAGAGTTGGGATGTTCTATTGTCTGAGCATGTGGATGTGTTCACCACCCCAGCAGCTCTCCAAACACTATATTGTAGAGGCATTTATGGAGTCCTCTTCAGATAGGCATGATTGATTATTATCTCAATCCCAATCTCCTCTTCTGAAAATTGAGGTGGGAATGGGGCTGAAAGTTTCAAGCCTCTGATTATGGCTTGTTCTTCCCCATGATAAGCCCTCATCCCAAAGCTGACAAGGAGTGCATCCAGAACAAGAGGCAAACTCAACACTCAGGAAATCCCAAGTGATACAGTGTGGCTCCTATTGTAGATTGCTCATAGTCTAAGGCAGCTTCTGCTAAGATGTATGTTCCAAGTGGGAAGCAGGAAGAAGAACAAAAAGAGACTAAGAATACAACCTCAGGCTGTCTAAGGAGTTTTCTCTGTGCACTCTACCCTTGCCCAACATCCTCCACCTGTACTGACTCATAGTTCCTTAGCTAAAATAACATCACATGGCCACACAATTTTAAAAGAGGCTGAAAATGTAGCCACTCCTAATAAAATTGGGATTGTGTTACTCATTCAGGAGAGGAGAGTAGTGATGGTTGGGTAGGCAGCCAGATGTTGTCTGGTTCTGTCCAACATTGGTAGGTTTTGTCAGATAGTCTATGTTGAATATTTTATATGGTGAGGATGTGGGAATGCTGAGTGTATACACAAAGGCTGCTGCTCAAGCTAATTTGGTTTAGAAATTAATGTGCTTCTTTAGTGCCTCTAAGAATGCCTTTGATTACAGGTTCATTCTAATATGTTTGGTAAGCTTTAAAAACAATGGCTGAGAGGACTTCTGGTTTGAAAACGCATCTGATTCACAGCCTGTAACACAGTGTCTCTGAACTTTTCAGTGAAGTCTCTGGGAAGCTATGGCAGGGGATGCTAGGAAGATGCTCATAATCACCTTGGAAACTAAAT
The DNA here is from genome assembly GCA_004027915.1 of Capromys pilorides. Classification (NCBI taxonomy): domain Eukaryota; kingdom Metazoa; phylum Chordata; class Mammalia; order Rodentia; family Capromyidae; genus Capromys; species Capromys pilorides. The sequence continues at coordinate 10,057 of PVKN010015582.1, read as the reverse complement.
TGAATGGAAAGTATGGACCTGGAATTTCAGAGACATCTTTAGTAGAAAAAGGAATATATGACAAAACTTCCCTTCATTTGGCTCACAAAACAGAGGAAAAAACTAAACCTTCGGATTTTCCAACTAGTTGACTTTTGACCCAAAGACCCAATGATGCTTCCACTATAAGGTAATGCAGAGGGAATCCTCTCTTCTTATTTTTTAAATGTCTTTTTCATCTATTTAAAGATAGCAATAATTCTTGGGAAGTTAACCAGAAAGAGTCCCTACCAGTAAAGAGCTTCCAGAGTCTGTTGGAACTATAGCCTTTTGAGAATCACCTTGGTTCCAACTATCAGGTGCAGAGCTCAAACAGGTAAGTACCCACCAGAAGTGAAAATGGGGTGGGATGGAGCTGAGAATGGAAAATAGATAGAAATGGAGTTAGGTGAAACCCATATACATTATCTGTGTCAAAACACTGAATTACACAGTATTTGCTTTTAAAAAGCATGACAAAGGTGGCTGAGAGGCAGCTTGGCATCCATACTTGGGAGCCGGACTGTCTGGGTTCAAATCCTGACCACATCTCTTACAGCTCTGTGACCTTGGGCAAGTTACTTCACCACAGCGGCTCAGCATTCACACCTGTAAAATAAGGTCAATAATGCTTCTTCACAGAGTTGTGAGGATTACGTGAGCTGGAACACGAGCAAAGCTTGTGACTGTCTACAGCAAGCACTCAGTAAACGCAAGCCACATTATGTTGATGAAGATTATGATTAAAGAGAAAAGCAGTTTAATATGAACCTGTAAATAAATTATAGAAACAAGGGAAAGGAAACAGACTGAAGATTCAGAGGTCAAATATATCTTCACAAAATAATGTAAGCTGCCTGTGGTGGCACATACCTGTAATCCCAGCACTCAGGAGGCTGAGGCAGGAAGATTGCTATGGGTTCAAAAGTAGTCTGGGCTATCTAGTGAGTTCAAGGCCAGCCCGAACTACACAGTAAGATCCTGTCTCCGAAGCACGCATGCACGCGTGCACACACACACACACACACACACAAATGTGTTATAGAAACAAAAATAATGTATTACAGGCTCCAGATGAAACTTTTGGAAAGCTATTTGATACACTCAATAAATTTTTTAAGAATATACTTTTATGAAATAAGACAGAAGCCCACACACAGACAAAAGAACTGCGTAACAAAAATATTCAAACACCATTAAAGAAAGGAACTGGTAGACAGAAGATGATAGCAAGAATATGTGGACAAGCTTGAAAAATTTTCCTAGAATGCTGAGGAAAAGGAAAAAATATGTGAGAGAATGTAGACACAGAGAACAGAAATTTGGAACATAACTTATAAATAGTGATGAATAGCTAGTAACTGAAATATAGAATAAGTGGAATAGAGATGCAGAATTAAAATATTTTTCATACTGTTAGAAAGAACTTTATGTAGTGATTAAAAATGGTTTGCTCCATTTATACCAAATCAACAAAAAGTGACTCATTTAAAAATAAAGTATGTAAAATATTCAGGCTGGGCAGCAAGCTTAAAAATGGGTCTGGCTAAGGACCAGGGAGATAGCTCTGTGGCACAAGTGCCTGCCTGGCAAGTGCAAGGTCGTGAGTTTGAACCCCAGTCCCGCAACAACAACAAGAACAAAAAAAAAATGGATCTGGCTGTATATATCTCTTGTATAACACAAAATTATATTCTGTAGAAGAGACAACACACGCTTATTGCTAATTATATTATTATCTACTTGGAAATTGCAACAGAGACAGCAGAAATGTATTTCCAGAATTAATAAGTGAGTTTAGTCTTCTGACTAGTTTAAAACTAATATACCAAAGCAGCGATTTTCCTATTTCCCAACAAGAAAACTGAAATGGGTGTTTGCCCATCTTGCAGGAGGCTGAGTAGCCCCTCTGATAGCCTCAGGGAGCTGGGTCACATGGCCTGGAACCTGGGGCTCAGTTAGAGGGAAGCCTGATGAGACCCCACGCTATCCCCACACCTATGGTGAGTCTGAACCAGAATTAAGTAGTCCTTCAGGGGACTGCAACACAGCTTTAATTATTCAGCCCCTGAAACAAGGTTAAGGTGAACCCAGATCACATGGCAGAAGTAACACAAATCCACTCTAGTAAAGGGCACAGTTAAAGATTTAACTCCCCAGGAAGGTAGAATAGCACTAAAAATGTATGTACATAGTATTTATAAAATAGTGAGGTAACTAATAATAAAACTACAATATAACCCAACTTGCGGGATGCAGATAAAACTGCCTAAAAGGAAATATGTATATTGAAGATAAATGCATAAAAGTATACACTGGTAATATGCTTACACATTGTAGTAAATAGTATAGCACATGATGTATAAAATATATGGAAATTATATATAAAATAAGATTAAAGGTTAATACGGGATAAATTATTCTCAGTGGCAATGCACAGATTAATTACAAAATTATCATAAATAAGACCAGTTGGGGTGGTGGCACATGCCTGACATCCAAGCACTTGGGAGGCTGAAGCAAGAGGATCATTGCAAGTTTGAGACCACCCTGGGCGACGAAGTGAGCTCAACGCCAGCCTGGACTTCACAGTGAGACCCTGCCTCGAAAGGACAAAAAACAAAAAAAAAAACCCAAAAGACTTAATGGTATTGGGTTACACATGAATGAATTTACCAGTTGCTAAGAATAGGAAAACAGACACAAGGATCATTTTTTTCTGGCTAATGTGATGCTATAGCGCAGAAGGAAAGTCTTGTTAGTGAATGAGCTGGGATATTTAAATGCTCATTTGGCTCTTCAACAAATGGTGCTTGGAAAACTGGCTCTCTACATGCTGAAAACTAAAACTTGACCCAGGTCTATCACCATGCACAAAACTAAAGTCAAAATGGATTAAAGATCTAAACATTAAAACAGAAACATTAAATCTCCTGAAAGAGAAGAGAAAGTAGGAGGAAAGTTTGAAGGCATCGGGGTAGGCAAACAGTTCATGAACAAAAATTGAACTGCATGAATATTACTTGAAAGAGTTAACAACTTGGACCACCTGTTGTTGAGAAGTTTTTGCACATCAAAAGAAATTACCAACAGAATTAAAAGGAAAATTTCAAAAAAAATCTTAACTAATAAGCACTCAGACAAAGGTCTTTCTAGAATTTATAAAGAACTAAAAAACATTAGCTCCCAAAATTCAAAGACCCGATCAGAAATGGGCATCAGAGATGAACACACACTTCTCAGAGGAAGAATTACTAGAAGCTAATATATGAAAAAATGTTCCACATCACTAGCCATCCATGAAATTCAAATTAAAACAACACTTAGATACCATCTCACTCCAGAAAAAATGGCTACCATAGAGAAATAAAACAACAACAAATGTTGGAGAGGCTGTGGGGAAAAAGAAACCCTTTTCCACTGCTGGTGGGAATGTAGACTGGTGCAACCATTATGGAAATCAGTGTGAAGACTCCTTAAATGCCCACATGGAAAAAGATGAAGCCTGATGCTTTTCTTTTATAAGATTTTATATATATAAAAGGAGCAATATAATACAATAGTATATTATAAAGCATGGCACCTGTGTTTGTTACCTTTCTCTCACTGTGACAAAATAGAGGAGTTGATCAATTTAAAAGGGGGAAAAATAAAAGGAGGGAAGTTTAGTTTAGCTTAGGGTTTCCATCCATGCATGCTTGGCCCTGTAGCTTCAGACTTGTGGTGTCACAGAAGATTGCTCACCTCATGGTGGTGAGAAGCAGAGAGAGCTAGAGAGCAGCTATTGGGTCTCAGTGTTCTCTCCAGGCGCACAGCTCAGATCACTCTACTTCCTGCCAAATCCCTGATCATAATCTCAAATCATAATCTCAGATCCAGAGTGTGACAGTAAGAAGATATGAATATGTCTTTTGAGAGTAACAGCATTCAATAGTGGGGACGTTGGGTTGTTCTTTTAATTGCAATCTAGTAGTTTTTTGTCAGTGGTACATGCTCACATCTCTAAGAACCATCAAGGCTCCCTGCCTGCTAAAATCTCTCTCTCTCTCTCTCTCTCTCTCTCTCTCTCTCATTCTCTCTCTCTCTCTTACACACACACACACACACACACACACACACACACGCACGCACTTGTAGAGCACGTTGTAGTCAGGATTTGCAAGGGGAATAAAATTTAATACAGGACACATATTTTATAAGATTGTTTTGTAGCAGTCACCCAAAGAGTCATATAACACAGAGTGCAGGAAATCTGTCCACACACCAAAGACTAAAAGAATCCAGGACCTGGATCCCACAGTGATGTTCGACATGAATCCAACTGAAGATCTAGAGCCCATTACTATACCTCCTATGAGTTCAAAGAGCCCACAACCACGTCTCATGCAGGCCTGTTTCAGGGATCTGTTCTGGGAAGGCCCAAAGGTCAATGGTGTAAGCTAGAAAGTCTGTGTCAGTGGAATAAAGCATCAGTGCTAGTAGGCTGAGGGATCTGAGCTAGAGTCATGAAGCAACATTCAAAGTAAGGAACAGAGCTCCCCACAAAAGTACCACAACCATCCTCAGCAACAATTAGGTCCCAAGCTCCTCTGATGATGAGAATGGTTGAGTTCATCAGGAAAGCCAGCATGACAAGCTCCTCCAAGAAAACCAATAGCTCTGAGAGAATCAACAGTTCCTCAAAACTTCTAAACTTATTTTTCTCTAGTTGTTTTTGTTTTGTTTGCAACAACCCTCAGGTGGGCCTCCCACACCCAGCACCATTCTGGTTCAGTTCAGCTGGGTGTTATAAGTTGACTAGCTGTTGTCGACCCACTACAGGGACTGAGGAGGAAGGCAAGGAAAAAGAGAACTTTGGTATGAATCAAAATCAAAGAAGCAACCTTGCCACAGTGACAGTATCAGTAAGGATTAAAATCTTTTCCGCTTTAGTTCTTTGCCCTGCTGGTGTTTTTTTTAGGTTCTTTCGTTTGATGCTTCCTGGGCTTTGGTCCTCTTCCTTCAGAGTCGCTGGCTTAATTAAAGACCTACCATTGGGTGGGTGCTCTACTCTAGAACTCTAGTCAAGTTTAAGTTTGGCCCAAGATTAATTTTGGGCAAGAATTTAGTCTTAGCTTCATGCTAGGGTGTCCAAAAGCTTCATGATGGCTCATGTACAGCCTGTTTGAACTCACAAAGGTTGAACAATCTCTGAAGATTTGGGCCAAAAATATTTTGATGATGAACAGTGTATGTTTGCTTATTATTTTTTAGCATTTGGCCATAAATCTGTGGATTTGATGTTGTAAGAATTGCTTTCTTACTTTCTACTGGAAAAAATTAACGTTAAATAGCCATACTTGCTTCCAAAAAATTTAGTTTTTGTTGTGGACAAAAACAGAAAGAAATATTTGAGAAAAAGAATCAATAAAATGGATTCATTTAAAGAAATATGAGAGAGAAAAAGTATTTCTTAGTGACCCCAAGCGAGACCTAACCAACTCTGAGACACACAAGTGAGTCCAGGTAGTATATGAATTCTTTTATCTATATGAAAGGAAGATATCTTGTGAGTTACTTGCCTTGGGAGTGAATAGGTGAGGCATATATGAAGCACAACAACCCAGAAACCACAGAAAAGCTAAAGGCCACAACACTTAGAGAAAATGAATCTGCTCTGGTAAAGATAGGGTGTATGGGAGAGAAATGGGGAGACCAAGTTGCTCCTATAAGGCTGAGGATACAGCTCAGTGGCATAAGAACCTATTTGGTAAGTACAAGGTCCCAAGTTTGATCCCTAGTACTGCAAAGGACCCCCTCTCTCCCCTAAAAATCTCCAAGTTGCTCCTATAATCAAAGCTCTCTCTTAAAATACTGATTTCCATACCAAATTACTCTATGGTCTCATAAAAGTGACAGAGTATAGCTCATATATTTTATAAAAGCAAATAAATCTTCTTTGGTCATCATTTATCCCATTGGTATAGGTGGTAGTTAAGATCTTGGCTGTCCTCCAGAGGCCTATGCGTTAGAGGTTTGGTCCCCAGCAAGGGCATTAGCAGGAGGTGATAGAACTTTGAAGAGGTGGGGCCAGTGGAATGAAGTTAGATTTTTAGGGGTGTACTCTTTAAGGGACTTTTGGGACCCAGGCCCCCCTACTGCTCTTTCTCAGCTTCCCAACCTTGTGCCATGCACTTTGCCATGATATGCTGCTTTAGCACAGGCACAGAGGCACTGGAACCACCTGACCATGGGCTGAAATTCACATTTCTGACAGCACAGAAACTGTGAGCCAAAATAAAATTTTCTTCCTTATTTGTTGATTAGCACAGAAAACTGACTAATGAATGTTTTATTTCTTCAGAACACTTATTTCCTGGAATGCTACACATGTATTTGCTTCCCTACTTGGAAATCTGCTCCAGGAGGGTCAGATCTTGCCTTTCTTCTTCACCAATCTTTTGTTCTAGGATTGTATTTGGCACATTGTTGGGGCTGAGTAAATATTTAATTGAATATTTGGTTGAACTGCAAGAAATTGAGTGGCCCAGGTTAAAGTAGATTTCTTTTAATGGTAGTTATAGGTTCCAAGGACAGGTACAATGGGCTAAACTCTGTTCTTAGAAACAATAGGAAAATAATTTCATAATTTAGAGATGATAAACACAAAAGATATATTCTGTCATTTTTCTGCTTTTAAGACGGACATCACTAATTTATCGCAGCTCTTTTGTGTAGAATCATTACTGTTTCTTTAAATTTTGAATCCACAGCACAAATGAAAAGAGAGATTTTTGCCTGGGAAGATAGGTTTTGGTGACCATATCAATATGGAAGGTCAAGGTCCTTCTCTCTTGCCTGACAAACAGCTCTAAAGTGTAAGTATGCAAAAGCTGAGCATGCAAAAGCCAGTTGTGTGGCTTCAGTTTTTTCAAACCAAATGACATTATAGTTTAATCACTTCTTGCACTGATCATGAGCCAACTGGGGAGCTCAGCATGGAACCAAGAACAGACACCAAGACTCAGCCAAGCAAACCTGCCCGGTGACATCTAGAAGCATGTAACCGAGGTGTGGTCCATTGGCCATGACTGGGAGCTGGAGCTCACCTTTTCAGCAAGCTTCTGGCTCCTGGGATGATACTGGGAATGAAAGGACAGCACAGGGGAGACCAAGAAAGGGATAATTTCAGTTTGGATAGTCTTATATAGGGGAGGAGGCAAAGAGGACAGGGGCAGCAGCTGGGACGTTGCCTTTTCATTAGTGTAGGTAGAGCCAATATTTAATTTGAGAAGCTGGGGCTCCCTATAAATAACACGAAATCAACAAGCCAGATGAGTCAATAAATATTGACTGAGTCTACAATAGCCTGCATGGAAATAAATACCAGCAAACAGGCTCCTCCCCTTGGTTCTGCTTCCTCACTGGCCACAAACCCACAGCTCTACTCTATAGCATGCAAATGGCATAAAAACTGCCTCGGAAATGAGTTTTGATTGATGAGAGCATGCAAATGGCTGGGGGCAGAACTCTGAAAAGGAGGCAGATTTCTTTCCAATGCAAGTGATGTGAAGAAACTCTGCAATTTTTTTTTTTTTTACCACGATAGTTAACACTTTCAAGTAAGTAAACAACATCATAGAGAGAAGTAAACTCTCCGTATGTTTAGCATCCCCCTTCTTGTTCCTGCTTCTGAACTTGCAGAATAGCAATGGGCCCTGGCATGGCCTGCCAGGAGGCTGAGCCAAGGGCATGGCTCAGGGTTGCCTGGATACTGTCCTTGCCCTCCAGATAAAGAGGATTCCTTTGAGTCAGGGACACACATCAAGGGAGAAAATTTTCCTCTTCTGAGGGTGGCACTGGATTCATAAAGACAACCAAGAGTAGACAGGATGAAATCCAAAGAGGCATGTGGTTGCTCAGAGGATGTGTGGAGAAAATGAATTGCTTTTTGGATTGCAAGGAATAGGAATAACATCTTCCAGGAGTGAGTCTTCATGCCTGCATTGTTTCCTCATTTTCCTCCCCTTTTCATTCCTCACTGCCCTTCGGACCTCAGCTGACCTTACTGAAGAAGTCATCGCGTCTTCATTTCCCCTCTCTGCCCACTGCGTCATCATTTTCCACAGCTACGCTCCTTGAACCACGTCGTTTATAGAAGGCCATCTCCTACCATCCTGTTTCCAGATGATGTACAGTGTAATTTACAGACATGACTGCCTTGAGTCCTTCTCACAATGTAAACGGAGCCTCAGCAAGCTTGCTGTTATTTGCTCCATTTAGAAAGTTCAAAGTTGTTAATTTTCTTGAAATCAAAATTTTAAGTGAAGTTATGATTCAAATATGGTAGCTTCTTCTCTTAACCTCTATTCTAGTGTTTTATAAGTTTTATATTTAGATAATTGCATGATATTTAAATAATAATCCCTGAAGGGAACATAAAGCTTAAACTTCAGGAAAATGTCTTTGGTTAGGCTATGATGGAAAAAAAAAATGCCTGTAAACATGGCGTGTGTGAAAACACCACATCTTTTTCAACCATTCTTCAGGTGATGGGCATTTTGGTTGTTTCCAAGATGTGGCTATCACAAGTTGTACTGTTATACTGTAAAAGGCTTAAATCAACAGCTTCTGACATTGCCGGTTCTGCCAATAACCCACAGCAATTATGAAATACTGGACTATCTATGTATGCAACTACTTTGTCTTAGTTCAATGAGAAGAAAATTTTTGTACAAACAATGGTTAGAAAAATTATCATGTCTACATCCTGTGCTCTGTATAACTACTATGAGGACAGCAATACGCATTGTATCAATTATTGGGAATGTGCTACTAATGTGTTTTTGAAAATGTCACATTGTCATTTCTTATTAAGAGACAAAAAAGAAAAAAATTGTGCTGCTATGAACATAGGAGCACAAACATCTCTATGATATGATGTTTTCAGTTCTTCTGGGAAAATTCCCAGTAGGGGGATAGCTGGATTGAGTGGGATTTCCAGCTCTAGTTTCTTAAGGATTCTCTACACTGCTTTCCATAATGGTTGCACCAGTTTGCATTCCCACCAGCAGCCTCTCCAACACTTGTTGTTGGTTGATTTCTTTATGATAGCCATTCTTTCTGGGGTGAGATGGTATCTAAGTGTTGTTTTAACTTGCATTTCATGGATGGCTATTGATATGGATCATTTTTTCATGTATTTATAAGCTTCTAGTAATTCTTCCTCTGAGAAGTGTGTGTTCATCTCAGATGCCTACTTCTGTATTGGGTCTTTGAATTTTGGGACCCTAATGTTTTTTGGTTCTTTATAAATTCTAGATAGAAGACCTTTGTTTGAATACTTTTGTTTTGCGAAACTGGAGATTGAACTCAGGTCCTTACATTTGCCAGGCAAATGCTTATTCCACTTGTTTGAATACTTATTATTTAAGATTTTTTTTTGAAATTTGTGGGTTGCCTCTTCATTCTGTTGGTAATTTCTTTTGATGTGCAAAAACTTCTCAGCAATAGGATGTCCCAGTTGTTGATTCTTTTAAGTGTTACACATGCATTTTGATTTTTGTCCATGAACTGTCTACCCCGATGTCTTCAAGATTTCCTGCTACTTTCTCTTCCAGGAGATTTAGTGTTTCTCTTTTAATATTTAGATCTTTAATCCATTTTGAATTTGGTTTATCACATGTTGATAGACCTGGGTCAAGTTTCAGTTTTCAGCATGTAGAGATCCAGTTTTTCCAGCACCATTTGTTAAAGAGGCTATCTTTCTTCCAGTACATATGTTTGTCCTCTTTGTCAAAGATAAGGTGGCTGAATGTATTTGTAGTTGCTTTGCATCTTCTAATCTATTCCATTGATTTTCAGGTTTATTATTATTTTTTTTGCCAATACCATGCTGGTTTTATCACTGTAGGTTTATAGTATAATTTTAAATCAGGAATTGTAATGCCTCCTGCCTTATTTTCATTGCCCTGGATTGTCTTTGCTATTCTCTAGGTCTTTTCTGGTTCCAAATAAATTTTAAGAATAATTTTTCTAAGACGGTGAGATATGTTTTTAT
>PVKN010015581.1:0-18369 GCA_004027915.1 Capromys pilorides | reverse complement strand
AAAAAAAAAAAAAAAAAAAAAAAAAAAAAAAAAAAAAGTACATAAAGTTCCTTTTACCAAAAATAAATAAGTAAATAAATACCTAATCCAATAATCCAAATATAGACATCTGAAATGATAGTATTTATTGAAGGAAGATGAAGATAAAATGATGTAGTTTTTTAAAAAATAATAGTCATCTATAAAGAAGCGTAAGTCTGAGCATTTCTAGATCAATGGATATACCTTAAGCTCATACTCTTAAGTGAAACAAACTGGACACACATGCAAATACAGTGTTCCCCTGGCATGAGAAACCAGAACGTAAGTAAGGACCAAATTATAACAGATATTATAAACAGAAAGAAAATTTTCAGGAACCAGGGAGATAGCTCAGTAGAATAAGCACTTGCCTGGCAAGCACAGGGTCCTGAATTCAATCTCCACTACCGCAAAAAAAAAAAAAAAAAAAGAATTACAGAAAGAAAATGTTCAAAGGACAAGGGGAACAAAGGAAAGGGGAAAGAAAATGAAAAAGGGGAAGAGAAGGAAAGGAAAAGTAAAAAAGAAAATGAAAAATGGAAACAAAACTTTTGTAAATGTGGAGGAAAGAAGAGGTTGAAGGGAGAGGAGGCAACACAGTGACACCCTGTCTCAAAAACAAAACAAAAATCTTATTAAAAACTGTTTGAAAAAAATCACACTGAAAGACCAGCCTGGGCTACACAAGTGAGCTCAAGGCCAGCCTGAACTGCATAGCGAGACCCTGTCTCAAAAAGACAAAAAAGAAAAAAAAAAAAAAAACTGAAAATTGAACTAAAGGCCTTCACACTAAGCTACATCCTAGCTAGCTTACTGTTCATTCATTCATTCACTCAGACAAGTTTCCCTAAGTCTGTAAGTCATCCAGGCTGGGCTCAAACGTATGATCCTCATGCCACAGCCTCCTGGAGTACTGGGATTACAGTGGTGTGCTATTCAGCCCAATGTTCCCAGGTGTTTTTAGTGTGCTAGGTCAGGAACTACTAACCAATCTAATTTTATTCTTTCTCTACAGAAAAAATGACTTGTTCAGGTTCCTTACTATCAAAATCTGGTTAGACTAAATTCTCCACTACCACCTCTCCCACTTACACTATTCTAGTGTTCAATGAGTTCACTACTTAGTACTTTTCAATCATTTCCCATAATACTGTACCTAGAAAAAAGCTTTCTGCACAGGAGATATCCAAAGCTGTCTTTTTACCAGTTTCTTTAGCTTTACTCTATAACTACATGTCCAATGTGTTCTCAACAAAAACTTTTTTTTATTATTTTTAATATGAAATAACAATGTGAGTTTCAAAACATGTTAGTAGTATATTCCCAATAATTGATACAATGCATACTGTCCTCATAATAGTTATTTAGAGCACAGGATGCAGGCATGATAATTTTTCTAATCATTATTGATACAAAAATTTCTTCTCATTGAACTAAGAGAAAGTAGTTGTATACATAGTCTAATACTCCATAATCATAGTGGGTTATCAGCAGAACTGACAATGTCAGAAGCTGTTGCTTTAAGCCTTTTACAACTCAACATACTAATCCAACTTTACTTTTTACACCTCAACAAAAACTTTCAAGTAATATATACTTTGTCTAACTGTGCTTCACCTAAACATCTCTCTCTCTCACAGGAACTGCAGAACATGTCACTCTCCACCTTAAATTTACTTCATGCAACCAACCAAAAGAAAAGTAACTGTGCAGTTTGAGAACAAGGGCTAGGAAAACAAAAAAGAAAAAGAAAATACACCCTAGGCCAGGGACGCAGCTCAGCAGCACAGCACCTACCTAGCAAGTCCAAGGCTCTGAGTTTGATTCCCAGTACAAAAAAAGAAAAAACAGTAAGGGCTAGGGATGCAGCAATAGAGGACTTGCCTACTATGCACATGGCCCTGGGACCCCAGCAAACAAAATAAGCAAAAGGACACAATTATACCACTAAAGTCAGGGTTGAGCTGGTGAGGGTAGAGTTAGGAGGAAGGTCTCCCTTGAGGTAAATAAGAGCAGGAGGAATGAGGAACTTCTCAACTTCACTGAAATGTTAGCTCCACAAGTGTGAGCACTGTCTCTTTTATGCATGATATATCTATGGTGGTACACAGGAATCCTTAAGTATTCTGCTGGACGAATGAAACTGGGAGAGTGGAAAACACTTGGCACAGGGGCAGAGAAATGAGCAGGGGAGAAGGCACAGAAGCATTCTAGAACAAAATATGCTTGGCTTCTGGAAGGAAGGCTCCCAGTCTCTCCTGTGATTCTCTCCTTTACTTGGACTCCATTCCTTCCTATGTGCTTAAAACGTTTTTCCTTTGTTGTCCTCTCTCCCAAGAGACAGAACACTTGAGTCCTAACTCAAGTTCTTGTAACTTTTTTTTCTTTTTTCTTTTTTTTTATTGTATTTTAGTACAGCATCTACAGGGTCTCACTACACATTTTGGACTCGAAGTGATCCTCCTGTTTTCAGCCTCCCACATGCTGGGATTTCAGGCATGGGACACCACACCCAGTCTCATTGACCCTCTCAGTGCAGCCCATATGCAGACTGGGGATCAAACTCCCAGCCCCTGCTGTCTAAGCAGGCACTTTAATCTGCTGAGTGATCTAGCCGGCCCTCTTGTAACTTTAGTCCAAACACAGAATTCTGGAAGCCAAAACCATAGAGCAAGAGCCTAGTTTCAATGGAGAAGGCATTTTGCTAGGAATGTTTTCCATACTCTTCTTTTTGGGCGTGTAGTTTTAAGTTTTAAGCATGCGATAAAGTATGTAGAGCAATGTGGATTTTTAGAATTCTATAAGCCAGTCACCCACACTTGTTGAGCTACAACATCATGACTTAGCACCTACTCTGGTAATAAGACGAATATTTTAAAGTTAACAACTTAACAAGCAAAAAGCCAAAAGGGGGTGGGGTGACCAAACATATAACTCACTGACACAAGCACCTGCCTGGTAAGTACAAGGTCCTCAGTTCAATTTTCAGTACCAAAAAAAATCAACTACCAGCCATTAAAAGTGAGCTTAAAGAATTTAAAATAATTATCTGTGATAAAAAGCCACAGAGCAAGATACCTTAGCGATCTAAAGCGCCTGCTTAGGCAAGCCTAGGCAACCACAGGGACCGTGGTTCGATCCCTGGCACCATATGCTGCCAGCCCCACCCCCACAGCAGGCTGAGCTGGTCAAAACGTAAACAAATAAAAGTTAAAAAAATAGTGTTTCAAGTTCCAAAACTTAATAAGCAAGCCAGGTATGGTGGCATACACCTATAATCCCAGCACTTGGGAGGCTGAGGCAGGAGGATCAGTGTGAGTTCAAGACCAGCCTTGGCTACACAAGTGAGTTTTTTTTTTTTTTTTTTTTTTTTAAATGGTTGGCTCAGCCTGTCCTGGGGGTGGGGTTGGCACAGTATGTGATGCTGGGGATGGAACCATAGTCCCTGCAGTTGCCTAAGCTTGCCTAAGCAGGCGTTTTAGACCACTGAACCATTTTGCCAGCCCCCAAAAGTGACCTTAAGGCCAGTTTAAACTGCACAACTGCATAGCGAGACCCCCATCTCAAAAAGAAAAAAAAACTTAATAAGCAATTTACTTCATTATTAAAAATTTCCACAGGTTTATTCCTTTGTCTTCTCTGAGACAGAATTCTGCTGCACAGCCTAAGTTGGTCTTGAACTCACAGCCATCCTCCTGTCCCCAGGGGTGGAAAACTGATGTTCTCCAAAATTTATTCTTGTACTTCATTTTAATTAACAGCATTCTTAAGACTGAAAGTGAAAAAAAATAATACTTATTTTCAATTGAATAATTTCAATTCCACTTTTCGAATTTCAAACTTACTTCTCCGTGAACTTTAGTTTCAGGCTGTCTTTAAACTTATGGCAATCTGCCTGCCTAAGCCACGCAAATGCTGGGATTATAGATGTGCACCACCAAGCCCAGCATCCCATAAACTCTTTTTTTTTTTTTTTTTTTTTTTTTTTTTTTTTTTTATTTTTTTTTTTTTTTTTTTTTTTTTTTTTTTTTTTTTTTTTTTTTTTTTTTTTTTTTTTTTTTTTTTTTTTCTAATTTTTTAAATTATTTATTTATTTATTTATTTGTTTGCTTGTTGTGTTTGTTTGTTTCTTTATTTATTCATTTTATGGCTGGCTCAGCCTGCCCTGGTGGTGGCGCTGGCGCAGCATGTGGTGCCGGGGATCGAACTGCAGTCCCCGCAGTTGCCTGAGCCCTCCTAAGCAGGCGCTTTAGACCACTGAACCATCTCGCCGGCCCCCCATAAACTCTTTACCAATTAACTACACCTGATCCTAATACTGTCCCTCAAAGCCCCATAGCATTTCATTCTGCACTTCTGTTTAACAAAATTGGTTGTTAAAACACTTTTTTGTCATTTTGCTTTTGAATTTCTGAAAGTAAATGGTCTTCAGTCTCACTAGAAAAACAATCGCTTTCTTAGTTTTCTCTCTACGGTAGACAGGCTTTGCATAACCCATAAACATTAAACTGATTTGACTAGAAATTCTAGTAATCTAAACAACATGGAAAGTACACAAAAGATAAAGAGACAATAAAGTTTAATAATTTTTCTTATGGAGGAAATAACTATCTTAAGATGTTTCCAAGGGGCTGGAGAGAGAGCTCTGTGGCACGAGTGCCTGCCTGGCAAGTGCAAGGTCGTGACTTTGAGCCCTGTCCCGCAAAAAAAAAAAAAAAAAAAAAAAAAAAAGAAAAAGATGCTTCCAGCAGGCATTTGATTCTACAAAATAGTCACACAGGCACAAACCATGAAGCCATTAAAGCAATGTTCCTTTTGTACCTCAGAGGGCACAAAATAAAAAATAAAAATTAAATTAAATTTTTAAAAAATCAGCTGGGGGCCGGCGAGATGGTTCAGTGGTCTAAAGCGCCTGCTTAGGAACACTCAGGCAACTGCAGGGACTGCAGTTCGATCCCTGGCACCACATGCTGCACCAGCCTCACCAACAGGGCAGGGTGAGCCGGCCACAAAATAAATACAGAAACAAGCAAACAAATAAAAAATTAAAAAAATAATAAAATAAAAAATAAAAAAATCAGCCGGGCGTGGTGGTGCACACCTATAATCCCAGCATTTGGGAGGCTGAGGCAGGAGGATCAGTGTGAGTTCAAGACCAGCCTGGATTACAAAAGTGAGCTCAAGACCAGCCTAAATAAACTGCATAGCAAGACCCTGGCTCAAAAATACAAAAAAACAAACCCAATCTTAACTATGGAAAAGAAGAGGCCAGGCATGGTGGTGCACACCTGTAATCCCAGCACTGGAAGGATAAGGTAGGAGAATCACTTGCGTTTGAGGCCAGCCTCCTCTACATAGTGAGTTCAAGGTCAGCCTGCACTAGTAAACCTTGTCTCAGAAACAAAACAACAGGGGCTGGGGAGATAGCTCCATGGCACAAGTGCCTGCCTGGCAAGTTCAAGGCTGAGTTCAAACCCCGATCCCGCAAAAAAAAAAAAAAAAAAAAAAAAAAACAGCAACAAAAAGCCAGGGAAAAAAAGAAAGCAGCAGAGATCTATAAGATGTGACTGAAACATACAGTCATGTTTAAATTTTTTTAGTTGTTATAGTAAAAGACACACTGCCATGAATCCCCCTGTAAATACCTCCCCTCACTCCAAATATGTACATCCCACCATTCTCACCACTTTGTAAAGCAGTTCTGAAAGTCAAAGTGAAAGGGAATATTTTGAAATTAATGGCAATGTATCTCTGACTATGACACATTTTTTAAAATTTAATAATTTTGGGACTGGGGAGATAGCTCTGTGGTACAAGTGCTGGCCTGGCAAGTGCAAGGTTGTGAGTTCGAACCCTAGTTCCACCAAAAAAAAAAAAAAGAAAAAAAAATCTATTCTCCTTGAAAGACAAAACGCCACTTCTGTGATACAGAAATACACATTGCTGAGTTTTATCTGTTTTAATTTTTTGGTACTGGCTAAATTATATGCAATGAGCACATATTCTTTCAACAACAACAACAAAAAAAAAATCAGTGAAATCACTTTAATTTTAGAGAAAAGATTTTTATAATAGGAACAGAGGGTCCAACAAATGAAGCTATGTATGATGGTATTTGCCCATAATCTTAGCTATCAGGAAGATAAGGAAGGAAGGGCTTTACTAAATTCAAGAACAGCCTTAATTAGCAAGACCCTTCTTCTCTCAAAAAATCTCAAGCAGAAAAAACTGTACACACACACACTTCTTTTCCCCCCAAAAGCTTGAATACAGACTCAGATCTTCCATCATGTATTAATCTGAAATCAAAATTGATGAAAGCTCATGAGCTGGGTGTGGTGGTACACACCTATAATCCCAGCACTTGGGAGGTTGAGGCAGGAGGATCAGCCTGGGTTTGAGACCAGCCTGGGCTACAAAAAGTGAGCTTAAGACCAGCCAGAACTGTATAATGAGATCCTGTCTCAAAAAGACAAAAAAAAAAATTTGATGAAAGCTCTAAATCATAAAACAAAAACAACCTCTGGAAGATAAAATACATAAAATTTGAAGATGAGAGAGAAAGGGGAAGAAGGGAGGGAGAAGGGGAAGGGGAGACAGACAGAGCTATCTGTATTTGTTTTTTGGAGTTTTTTTGGTGATACCAGGGATCAAACTCAAGACCTTGTGGTTGCCAGGCAAACACTTATCCACCGAGCTATCTCCGCAGCCCCAGAGTGGCAAGCATAGGGATTTTGGGGTTTGATCCCCAGTACACGTTGTACCGGCCAAGCCATGCCACCGAGACCATTTATGATGATGCACATCTATAATCCCATCCCTGGGGAGACTGAGAACAGTAGGAACCGTAGAAGTCTGAGCTTCACAGTAAGATCCTGTACCAAATACATTTTTTTTTTTTTTAAAAAAGGCCTTTGAGGGACAGCCAGATAAAGAAAATATAAACTATTATAACCACTATAGAAATCAGTACGGAGATTTAATTTAATTCTCCAAAAATTAAAACTAAAGAGGGCTGGGGAGATAGCTTCGTGGCACAAGTGCCTGCCTGGCAAGTGCAAGGTTGTGAGTTTGAACCCTGGTCCTGCCAAAAAAACAAAAAAAAAAAAAGACAGATACTAGGAAACAAGGAGCTGGATCTTTTGCAAATGAAAAGGAAAACAAAACATGGAGGAAGAGGAGGGAAGGAGATGTACAAAGAAGGCATTATATACATGTACCAACTCCCCATGATGAATATAATCATTACATACTGCAAACATGTATTAGTAAAAAACCAGAGAAAAATATTTTAAAATGTTGGGAAGGAGGGGCTGGCGAGATAGCTCAGCACTCTAAAGAACCTGCTTAGGCAAGCTTAGGCAACCGCAGGGACTGTGGTTAGATCCCCAGCACCACATGCTGCACCAGCCCCACCTCCCAGGGCAGCTTGAGCTGGCCATAACATAAACAAATAAAGTTAAAAAAAAAATGTTCACTGGTATGGAGACCTCTCTGCGACACAAAACATGAAAAAGAGATTCAAACAGTAACTCATAGAACTTCAGCAGGCTGAGACGGGGAAACAAGTCTGAGTTTAACCTAGGAAAGTTGATGACAGCAGGACTTGTTTCAAAATGAAAAAATAAAAGAGGGCTGCTGGTTACATAGTAGAGGCTACGTGTACACAAATGGCACAACAGAAGTATGAAAGATATTTAGGCAGGGTTTAAATCTGGGAAGGGGGGGACAACATATAATAAGAAACATTCATATTTTATATTTTATCATCCTGGTCTTAAAGAATATTTGGTACAGTATCAAAATACAATCACCTGGGCTGGGGATACAGCTCAGCTGCATAAGCACCTGCCTGGCAAAATTCAAGGCCCCAAGTTCAATCTCCAGTACCAA
Organism: Capromys pilorides; assembly: GCA_004027915.1. NCBI lineage: Eukaryota > Metazoa > Chordata > Mammalia > Rodentia > Capromyidae > Capromys > Capromys pilorides. The sequence goes on along the minus strand of PVKN010015581.1, from coordinate 10,455 downwards.
AAATAAATAAATAAATAAGCTGGGCGTGGTGTCACACGCCTGTAATCCCAGCACTTGGGAGGCTGAGGCAGGAGGATCAGTGCGAGTTCGAGATCAGCCTGGACTACAAAAGTGAGCTCAAGGCCAGCCTGAATTGCATAAGAGACCCTGTCTCAAAAAGACAGTCAGTAAATAAATAAATAAAAATAGCAACTGCACAATGGCAAATCAGAAAACCTCCCTTTTACCTTTTATTACCTATGTGACCCTGACAAATTTACTCTCTCAGCTTTTCTCAAGTACTATACGAATCCTGAATGGATCAAGTAGGTTGTTTAAGAAAGTAGGTTGTCAGGGCTGGGAGATAGCTCAGCAGTCTAAGTGCCTGCCTGGCAAGCACAACAACCTGGGTCTGATCCCCAATACGCCATGCGTGCCAGGCCTGAAACCGGGTGTGGGGGCTGGAAAGGCTGAGACCAGAGAATCACGGTAAGTTCAAGCTGCATAGCGAGACCTTGTACCAAACAAACAAACAAGTAACAAGAAAGCAAGTGGCCAGGGAGATAGCTCAGGGGCACAAGTGTCTGCCTGGCAAGTGTAAGGCCCTGAGTTCAATTCCCAGTTCCAAAAAAAAAAAAAGATTATGAAAGAAATTACTTTTTTACTGCCCACACTGGGATATAAATTCAATGAAGAATTGTTTAAAAAACAAAAAAGCTACCTCTATTAAGGATCAGTATGTTTGGGGAGGTTTATAAGCAAAGTAGCAACTTAACTAGCAACAGGTGGCTTCTAGTACTGGACAAGGGTAAATAATGCTGAAAAAGCAAGATATAAGCCAGGAATAGTGATTGATACATACTTATAATCCCAGTACTCAGGAGATTGAGGCAGGAAGATCAAGATCTAAATTAGCCTGAACCATAGAGCCTCATCTCAGAAAAACAAAACAAAAAAAAGACTCCCTCATACCAAAAAGCAAAAACAGTATATAAAGTTATTCTGGCCTAGAGACTACTAGTTTGCAATTGCTGACTAGGCTGTGAAAGATTATAAAAATAAATCTTGTGCAGAATTTACTCTGCAGCCAGAGAATGGCTACTTGGACAGAAATATGACAAGATGAAATCTATTTTTAGAAGCATTACTGTTACCAGATGATCTGACAAAAGACTAGGAACAAGGAAGGCCATGACTACAACCCAAGAATAACAAACAACGTTAAGATCAAATTAGAGGGGCCGACAAGATGGTTTAGTGGTCTAAAGCGCCTGCTTAGGAAAGCTCAGGCAACTGCAGGGACTGCGGTTCGATCCCCGGCACCACATGCTGTGCCAGCCCCACCACCAGGGCAGGATGAGCCAGCCACAAAATAAATAAACAAACAAACACAACAAGCAAACAAATAAATAAATAAATTTAAAAAAAAAAAAAGATCAAATTAGAAGAGGAAGGAGAAAGGAAACGCAAGTTAAAGCAGATTACTAAAGAAAAACATTTTAAACATGAAAAGGACCTCTGAAATCAATTCTGACACCACCTTCCTACAAGTGTGTACAACAGGCTCAAGTATGTTTTGCCTAAGAGCAAACTAATGACAGAACATAAATGCGAACAGATCTTTTAATGTACCTCAACAGCCTCTCAGTAACTGAATAATTCCACTCAATAATTATTAACTAAGTAGAAATGAATATGGAGAGGGACAAGACAACCTTATCAAGGTTTCAAGTATCTCAAGGATGAGAACAAAGGTACCGCTAAAAGAACTCACTAAAACAAATGCAACACTGATTTGTGAAAGAGAATGTCCTCTTTCATTCATGCTGAATTTGGATTAACGGCAGGAAATGTTGGTACCAGTGTCTGATATGATACACATATGTCTATATGCACTACAGGCTTTCTTTTTCCAAGAAGAAAGCTTTACATATTCCTCCCTTGGAATTATAGCCCAAGTTTTTTTTTTTTGTTTTGTTTTGTTTTTCTGAGAGAGCATCATTAACAAACCATGTAAGAAAAATTCTGATCTCTCAATTTATTAACAACGGAGATTTTCAAAAGTATTCCCTAGCAGCAGTGTCACCTGCAAAATCAAAATGGGTAATACAGCAGGAAGCACGCTTCAGAACACGAATTCCTAGAGGCATGTAATTTAATGATATAGTAAGAACTTTTAGTATACTCATACCTTAAACACTATAAAACTATAGATATGACTTAGTGAGAGAGCTTGTCTCATACACATGAGGACCTGTATTCAACCCCCAATGTCACAATTCTCATGCCCCCCAAATTTTCCTTCACATGAACCGCAGGCCGCGGTTCGATCCCCAGCACCACATGCTGCGCCAGCCCCACCCCCAGGACAGGCTGAGCTGGCCATAACATGAATGAATGAATGAATGAATCAATCAATCAATCAATCAATCAATCAATCAATCAATCTATCTGCCTTGGCTATTGTGAATTCTCTGCAACAGCTGCCCTGCTTTCTCCAGGGTGTCCTTTTAGTGAGTTTTCTCCTTTTACTCAGCCCAAACTCACTTTATGTAGTTTCTTCCCCATTCTTCACTCTTCTTCAAATAAACTGTCACTGCTAAAAATAACAAATCAGAGCAACAGTTCTATTTTCATGTAACCTGGCTTTAATTTTTCAGTTTAATTGTACTGTTTAGTTTGTTCAAAATAATTCCTTCCATTTGTCTTTGAACATTTTCTAACACGATTCTAAGATACTCAAATGGGGCAGTAACAAAGTATAGTAGGAACACAGCAAGGAATGCAATGGACATCAATATTGCTCAAGTAGGGCTTGGGAGATAGCTCAGTGGGATAACCACCTGCCTGGCAAATGTAAGGACCTGAGTTCGATCCCTGGTACTGGAAAAAAAAAAAAGTTTTAATATTGCTCAAGTATAATACTACAGAAGAGTATAAACCAACAAGAGAAAATCTGACGTTAGACGTGTGATTTCTTTCATCTCCCATAACAATGCTACCTTTTTTCCTGGTGTTTTGAGACATGGTCTCTCTACTCAGTCCAAGCTACCTTAAATTCACTGTTTAGCCCAGTCTGGCCTTGAATTAGCTAAGCCTCCCACTCCAGCCTCCCAAATGCTGACATGACAGGCAAGTGCCACTGCACCTGGTGACAATGTTATTCCCTAAAGCATAAATCACCTACACTTTGGTCATTACTTTTTATACTCTCACACTCATTTCCTATTTGTAAAATTTCTCCTCTATCCAAATTGAGTGCTTGCTTGAAGACACAGTTTAAAACAAGAAAAGGGGCCAAGAATGTAGCTCAGGAGCACAGCATCTGCCTCAAAATCACAACGGCTGAATTCAATTCCCAGTACCCAAAAGTAAATAAATAAAAACAAAGACAAAAAGCTAATGCAATATAGAAAGCATCATGAAATAAAAGGAAAATCTAGATATGAGTTTTAATTAAGCCACTATCATTTTAAAATAAAAAATAAGGGCTAGAGGGTAAGGCTCAGTGGTAGAGCAACTGCCTAAAATGCAAATTGTTGAGTTGAACCCAAAATAAAATGAAACGAAAAGCTTTTTCCTTACTAATCTCAATCTTGGCTCTAAAACCTTACAAATCTTACAGATGAGTACCAGGTGAAGAAGAATATGGAAAAGTAGTTCCAGACTATTTTACGACTCCAAAATCCTACCTTCCAGAGTGCTAGGGTTATAGGTATTTGCCACTAAACCTGGTAACTGCTTTCCAGCTTCTGACACCTGTCTCTTCCCATTTGTAACACCCTCAAGCCCATTTTTTTTTTTTTTTTTACAAGTAAAGACAAGTAATGCTCATCTACCTTTTCATAGGATCTTTTTGAAAAATACCTCTGTTCTTTTCTGAGCCAAGATATTCAAAGATAATTAGAAAAAATTAGAGATCTTGGGGCTGGGGAGATAGCTCAGTGGAATAAATACCTGCTTGGCAAGCACAAGGTCCTGAATTCAATCCCTGGTACCACCAGAATAAAAGAAAAAATTAGAGATCTTATCTCATTAAAAAAAGAAAAGGAAAAGAAAACCTATTACCTACATGGGAAGATGTGGGTAGAGATGTAACAACTACAGTACCTATTTAGTAGTACTAAGAGGAAGTACACTAGCATACTGGAACCCAACAACTAAACAGCTAGAAGCTAAGCAATTATGTGTAGTCAGCGAGGTAGGATTTAAATTTGAAGACAAGGGCTGACAAGACAGTTCAGCAGACTAAGCACATGCACAGGGCCTAGCATTCAATCTCTGGTACCACAGGCCATGCCGGCCCTGTCTCCGGGCATGCTGAGCCAGCCACAGGCCGGCGAGATGACTCAGTGGTATAAAGCACCTGCTTTGGAAAGCTCAGGCAACCACAGGGACAGCTATTCAATCCCCGGCACCACATGCTGCGCCAGCCCCACCCCCAGGGCAGGCTGAGCCGGCCATAAAAAAAAAAAAAAGACCAGGTATAGTGGCACACCCTGTAATGCCAGCCCTAGAGAGGCTGAAAACAGGAGGATCACTATGAGTCCAACCTGCATAGTGAGACCCTGTACCAAATACAATAAATAAATAAATAAATAAGGAGCTGGCAAGATAGCTCAGTGGTCTAAAGCGCCTGCCTTACGCAAGCTTAGGCAACCACAGGGACCATGGTTCAATCCCTGGCACCACATGCTGCACTAGCACCACGCTCAGAGTAGGCTGAGCCAGCCATAACATAACATATATGCATAATAAAGTTTTTTGGCCGAATGTGGTGGGGCACGCCTATAATCCCAGTACTTGGAAGGCTAAGGCAGGAGTATGGTGTAAGTTCGAGACCAGCCTGGTCTACAAAAGTGAGTTCAACGCCAGCCTGAACTGCATAGCAAGACCATGTCTCAAAAAGACAAAAACGCTTTGGGGCCGGCGAGGTGGTTCAGTGGTCTAAAGCGCCTGCTTAGGAAAGCTCAGGCAACTGCAGGGACTGCGGTTCGATCCCCGGCACCATGTGCTGTGCCAGCCCCACCACCAGGGCAGGCTGGGCCAGCCACAAAATAAAGAAAGAAAGAAACAAACAAATACAACAAGCAAACAAATAAATAAATAAACAAAAATTTAAAAAAAAAAAAAAGACAAAAACGCTTTGTTTTTTTAAAAATAAATAAATAAATAAATAAAATTGAAGACATAGAATATTCTAGGCAGGAAAAAAAAAAAGATGAGCAAAAATGAGAAGAATGCTGAAGAAAGGAAGTAATGAAGCAAGAGGACCAAGCTGCTGAGGATTTTAGTTTTCTGTAATATACAAAATGAAGCTGTTACAAATTTCTGTGTAGGAACAACATGTGGCAAGTTAACGTCCCCTGAGGAATAGCTAGCTACATGTGAAATTTAAGTCATGTTTCTTGGGAGAGATACTTTGGATGTACTCCAATTGCTCTCTTCCCTATACTATAAAATGTTAGGGTAGTAGATAACAACAAGTGAGGTGTTTCTTGTTTTTTTTTAAAAAATATTCCACGTGAATGTAAATTTGCACTATTTAACTAAATATTCTTGTCATAAAACATTTTTTTTTTAATGCCAGGGATAGAACTAAGGACCTTGCACTTGCCAGGCCGATGTTTATGCCGCTGAGCTATCTCCCCTACATTGTCATAAAATCTTGTCACATGTATAAAACTAAAAAGATTCCAATTTTTAAAAAGGACTAGCTTCTTCTCAACATGCAAATGTCTTTGTCGCTTCATTAAAAACATTTCTTTCAACCACTTTCCTAGAACAGTCCCTTGTGGTAGCTCTGTCCTACCAGATGTCAGGTACTAAATCCCTAACCATGCTGTCCTGTGTAACATTTCCCGACAACTGAAGCCATATCCTTCCAAACTGAGTGGTATTCCTCCTGCATCACTGTCAAGTTTCCACCATCACACCAGAAACCCATGCGAACTTCAGTGTCTTCACTCAGCACAGCACATGGCACGTAACAGGTACAAACCAAGTATTTAAGGAACTGAATTGACCAGCACCACTCTCGAGTGAAAAACTAAACAAATCTTTTTTGTTTGCAGTACTAAGCACTGGACCTACAGCCATTTTGCGCTGAGCTATACCTGCAGCTATTTTTTTCATTTTGAGATGAGTTCTCACTAAGTAATTTATTTATTTATTTATTTATTTTTTAAATTTTATTTTATTTATTTGTTTGCTTGTTGTGTTTGTTTGTTTATTTATTCATTTTGTGGCTGGCTCAGCCTGCCCTGGTGGTGGCGCTGGCGGAGCATGTGGTGCCGGGGATCGAACTGCAGTCCCCGCAGTTGCCTGAGCCCTCCTAAGCAGGCGATTTAGACCACTGAACCATCTCGCCGGCCCTCTCATTAAGTAATTTAGATAAATCGCTTCTCAAAAGTTTTGCTGGGAATGTAGTTCAGCAGCACAAGTGCCTCCCAGGCAAGCACAAGGTTTTGAGTGATTCCCAGTACCAAAAAAAAAAAAGAAGAAAGTTAACTTTTACATTTAAAATTATTTTCTTTTATTTATATTTGCTGATGACTTCAGAAACAACTTCTCTAAAATCAAGCATTGTAAACTTATCTTCATTCAGCTCTCATTAAACTGATCCCTCTCGCTAATCTACTCGTTTCTCTGCTTAATTCCCATCTTTTTTTTTTTTTTTTTTTTTTTTTTTTTTTTTTTTTTTTTTTTTTTTTTTTTTTTTTTTTTAATGTATTTATTTAGTACAGGGTCTACAGGGTTTCACTACATAGACTGGACTCATGGTGATCCTCCCATTTTCAGCCTCTCAAGCACTGGGATTACAGCTACATGGACCATACCCAGTCATCTCAGTGCACCCGAGGGCACAGCTGGCTGGATACATTAGGATTTGAATCCTGGTCCCCGCATCTGCCTAAGCAGGTGCTTTAATCTGCTGAGCTATGCGGCCAGCCCTTTAATTCCAATCAATAAAATTTCATCACTCCAACACTTTAAGCAGTAGTAATTTAATTTTTGAAACTTAAAAGTTGCTTTTTAAAACCAATTTATTTATATACCTAACTTTCTACTATTAGGTGGATCAATTATTCATTCAATAAAAGGAAAACAGCCAGACATGGTAAACATAACACCTATAATCCCAGCATTCAGGATTCTGAGGGCAGATGATCACTGCTAGGCTACATAGTGAGGCCAAAGCCAGCCCAAACTACACAGTAAGACCCTGTCTCAAAAACAAGGAGGAGGGGGAGAGACGCTGTTACAGATGCTTGGCATGTAATACTGAAAAATACAAAGACCTTCTCAAGAAGTATATTCTACGGCTGAATTAAAAATTTTTGTGCTGGGCCAGTGAGATGGTTCAGTGGTCTAAAGTGCCTGCTTAGGAAAGCTCAGGCAACTGCAGGGACTGCGGTTCGATCCCCGGCACCACATGCTGCACCAGCTCCACCACCAGGGGAGGCTGAGCCAGCCATAAAATAAATAAATAAATAAATAACAACAACAAAAAACTTAAAAAAAAAAAAATTTTGTGCTGATCTACTTCTACGCTTATTCTGCTTGTCTTTATTTTCATGGCTTTAGAAAATATACCTTTTCAGAGATCAGTGATTTTAAAGTTTATGTTTGTATGTAGCCAAGTAACTAAATATACACCACACCTTACAAAACCTGAAAGAACCAAAAAGGAAGCTTCAGTAAATAAAAACTATTCTTTGAATAAAATCCAGAACCTACTGGGGCAACATACAATCAACCTGGAATTTTTTAAAATGAACACTACCACATCCAATCATTTCTAAAAGAAAACAGCTTGGGTTGGTGGTACAAGCCTCTAGTCCTTGTTACTAGGGAAGCTGACACAGGATCCAAATATAAGGCCAGCCTGGGCAACTTATTTAAACTGTCTCAACAAAAAATTAAAAGAGTTGGAGTTGGCCGCCCGTGGTGGTGCACACTTATAATCCAGCACTTGGGAGGCTGAGGCAGGAGGATCCGTGTGAGTTCGAGACCAGCCTGGGATAGAAAGTGAGCTCAAGGCCAGCCTGAACTGCACAGTGAGATCCTGTCTCAAAACGGCAAAAAAAAAAAAAAAAAAAAAAAGTTGGGGCTACAACTCAGTAGTAGAATGTTTGCATGGTAACACATACAGAACCCTGAGTTCAATTCTCAGATGCTTCTTAAAAGAGTCATAACTCAAAGGCTGTTTTCTCGGTTCTGCACTTTAAACCTCCCTGATTAACTTATTAGTTTATGGTTACAAAGGGCTGGTGGCAAGATAGCTCAGCAGACTAAGCACCTGCTTAGATAAGTGCAGGGAACAAGGTTTGATCCCTAGTACCACAAGCCGTACCAGCCCCATGCACTGGTGCACTGAGCCCACTGAGACCCTGCACAGTGGCACACGCTAGTAATTTCAGCACTGGGATGGCTGAAAACAGGAGGACCACCATGAGTCCAAGCTGCATAGTGAGAACATGTACCAAATGGACGGATGGAAGGACGGAAGGACAGAAGGACAGAAGGACCAAAGGACAGAAGGACGGAAGGACGGAAGGATGGAAGGATGGAAGGGCTGGCAAGATCATTCACTGGTCTAAAGTGCCTGCTTAGGCAGGTACAGGGAACAGAGATTAGATCCCTGGCACCACATGCTGCACCAGCCCCATCCTCAGGGTGGGTTGAGCTGGCCCAAGAAAAAAAAAAAGAAAGGAATTATCAATATGTTACTAATTATAAAAGCTAAATGATAAATACCAAGTTTGTGAGTGCTTAGATTAGTCTACCTCTGCTTACATTTGCAGTGCAGTAGCTCTTAATAAAAGTATCAGAAATGTTTTTAAAATATTGAGCTTTGGGGGGCTGGCGAGATAGCTCTGTGGCACAAGTGCTTGCCTGGCAAGTGCAAGGTCATGAGTTCGAACCCCAGTCTCGCAAAAAAAAAAACACAAAACACTGAGCTTTGGCTCAGTGGATCAAAGCACCAGCAGGCAGGTACAGGGGCCAGGTTTGATCCCCAGGATGCACTAAGACAGCAATTGAGACTGGGCATGGTGGCGTGTGCCTATAATCCCAGCTCTTGGGAGGCTGAAAACAGGTGCATCACTACAAGTCTGATGTAGAAGTGAGACCCTGAACACCCTGTACACTCTTCCCTAAAAACACACACACAAAAAAGTCCTGAGTTTGATCCCTGGTACCACCAACAAAGAAAAAAAAGTAAAAAAAAATAGATGAACAGTAGAAGGACTAATATTTGGGGCTGGGTAGATAGCTCAGTAGAATAAGCACTTGCCTGGCAAGCACAAGAGCCTGAGTTCAATCCCTGGTTCTCAAAAAAAAAAAAAAAAAAAAAAAAAAACCCTGAACTTTGGTTCCAATTTTACTTTGTATCAACAGAGCTGAGTGATTTTGATATGGAATTACTAAATACCATTAAAGCTAATTTCCAATCCATAACTATGACTAATATACCTCCCACAATCCTTTTAACAAATAAATGAAAGCTGGGGCTATAACTTAAGCAGAGCCTAACATGCTCATAACCATGGGTTCAATCCCAAGCACCCCAGGCATAAAAACAAAGGGGGAATGTAGCTGTACTATATACATTAAAAAACATATAGCACATTACAAAGTCAGATTTTGTTAATGTCATACTAGCAAAAAAATAGATCAAAATCTTGCTGCTAATTTCAGAATACTAAAAAGAAAAAAAAAACTGCACTCTGCAATTAATGTACTCTACATTTATCTGAAGTGAGAATTCAGAGCCATTATAAATTTCAAATGCATTATAGCACAGCTGAAAATATTTCTAGGAACTAAAAAAGTACACATAAAGAGTTTGTTGTCAGATATCTGTCAACAGTCCCACATCAGAAAATTTTTTACTTTGTGGTACTGAGCTTTTAAAAGACTATTTAATTATTGCTTTTTGGTTTTTTTTTTAAAACATGATATAGTTTCACCTGTCTGTGAAAATAACAGCAGTGCTTCCTGCTGTATATCCCTTGATAGTCTTCTGTTTGGGGTATATCCTTAATGAACATCTTATTTAGGCATCTATCTATAGCTAAAAGAGGAAAATCTTTCCTGGAGGAAATCTTTTATTAATTTCATTAATTTCTAGCAAATGGGAAATGAAGCCAACACAAGATTTAGCCCCTACTAGCTCCACAGCAAGTGCACCTTCCACCATCTTCTTTCCATAAAGTGAAAGAAGTCACAGCTTTCATAATCATTTCAACCAAATCCAAAACTCAAAGAATTCTTTTTTTTAATATTTATTTATTTGTTTTTATGACCGGCTCAGCCTGTCCTGGGTGTGGGGCTGGTGCAGCATGTGGGGCCGGGGATCGAACCGTGGTCCCTGGGGTTGCCTAAGCTTGCCTAAGCAGGCACTTTAGACCACTGAGCCATCTCATCGGCCCCTCAAAGAATTCTTTTTTTTTTTTTTTTTTTTTAAATTTT